>KN888618.1:35221-47351 GCA_000934455.1 Apostichopus parvimensis | reverse complement strand
GGTGCTGAGACATGCACTACTGTATTTTTGTTTTAGTTGGAAACAATAATACACCTTGACGCGTTTTGTCGCCGACACGATGCTTGTGACTTTTGAAAAAAAGGCGTTCGAATAAGTCGATTCAAATATTTATTTTAGCATGTACTGCTTTAAACAAGTGGAAGCAGGCTTTTCAAAGTATCGCAATTATTGTTTATTTATGCATCCACTAGCAAATATGAGGGGGGGGGGGGAAGCAACATCATATTTTCCCCTGACACCTCTGACCCATAGAGCCGATACCCCTCCATTGTTTAAAGGTTGATTTAAGGCATAGATGCTCAACTTATCCTTTTAGGAGCATTCGTGGAATATGTCGAAAACATAAAATAGCTATAAACAACTTTGGAGGGAAGGAAACTTTTCAATCAGTGCCATCCCAAGATGATCTCCAAAATTGTTTTTTTGAGCTAAGTTTCTCGAGAAAGACATTTGACAAAGTGGTCTTTCAGTCTTGAAGTACAGTAATGGAACTATGGAACTATGATGATCGAAATTGTGAGATATTTGCCCTCTCTTTAGAGTCCTACTTCTAGAATCCCTTCTGGATCGTGTTTTAGTTATTAAGCGAGATACGACGCGTGGTCTTAAGCATACCGATATGCATTGTAATAAATATAAACACACGTGACTATACTGATATAATACAATGCCAAGGGTAAATCTGTCAGACACTGCATGTTTAGAGCGGACAATGGTTTTGGCCTCACACCACTCCCCCCCTTAAAACTTCCAGTGGATCAATCTTGAAATGATATGATATATCTGTTATGAAAGGAATAATTGCGTTAGCCTTTTTGCTACAGACGGACAGATAAGGTCAAGAAAGAAAGCCAAATTTAGCGGTCCGCAAACTTTAGGTTCACGACCCAGGATCATCCATTGCGCTCTGAGCCTCGACCCATCAGACACCACCCACTCAGAATGGGTGGCCAAAATACATTAAAGTAAGCTTGGACTATGAACTCGACGTTAAAATTAAACTTTGGAGGGTGGGTGGGGTGGGTGGGTGGGGGTGGGTGGGGGGTATGTCTCATGGTATATTAACATTCGGTACCATGTTTATATACGTCACTATATGTTATGACATCGTTTTAGTTTTCAGTAAGGCGATGTTAACGACTATGACCAAAACCTGCATTATTACAGAAACGTCCAACGACTATAATATCCTATACCAGACTCGTTTAGCACCCCGTCACTCTCGTTCCACCCCCTCAATGGGGGGTGGGAGGAGGGGTTGATAAATATTTCACGTCATTTTACAAAGTGCTGAATGCAAAGTATACGGATGACCTACACCACATTTATACTGCAATATGCGGTTAGTGCATTATAAGGTCACTGGTAATGAATTTCAGGAAGACTCGTAATTCAGGAGTTCTCCCGCTACTCTCGGTCTGGTGTTTGCTAAGTAGACACCAAAAGAACCCCACGTCAGGTTTATATTGGCTTTAGTAAATAAATATGCTAATTAAGCGGAGGTTGGCTATTAACTATTTGATTACAGCAAATATAAACATCCCACGCAAAGTCCCCCGTATTGCCCCTCTGACATATCGCGCAAGAACTTGAAGGTGAACTTTACTTAATAGCAGAAATTTTAATTTCGGCACAATTTTACCACACTTACCTAAGCTGTGTAACATAAAATAATCTGAGCAATTTATGTAACATCCTATCTTCCTGTATTTTATGGATGAAACATTCTCATATAACTATTAATTTGGGCACAAACTAAAGTTTCAAACTTCTTTCTCAGACTAGATGTACGAGCTAACATTATCGAGCAATAGCGAAAATGAAAAGCAAAGCAGGACTCTGGAAGAACTTGAGAACGATCTTTACAATGTTATGAATCATAACTATATTCACCAGGAAACTGACGTAGACACCCATGATCAGACAACATATATTACCATATATATTACATAATTATATGATAGTATGAGTGGAACATGTTATACTACATTACCGTACTGTGAATCATACACTATCCGTCACATATAGGAGGCCGACTCGTTGTCAAGGATATTTTCAGTTGTCATGAATTTACTCAAAATATACAAATGAAACCAAATCACCAAAAATCTCAACTGCCAAATTCAGATTTAAGTTTTTTACCCGTTCATGATAGACCACGTGACAATTGCTTATAGGGTGCGGCAAAAGAGTCAACAATGCTACAAAACAATACAATGCAATCACCATATCAATATATTAGGTGGCTGAGACAGTGGCGGCGAATGAGGGCTCAATCTGCTCGTAGGCGGGAAGAGAGGGAGGGGGCACTTGACTTCGATTTGAGAAGCAACCCGCAAAGTTACCTCAAAACTTTCCGATTAATGGAGCCCAAGTACATTCGGTGCATCCAACTTTATCTTTGTTAAGAATATGTAACCCTCATTTGATAAATGATTTTCATGCTATGACGTCATCCATATAATACCTCAAAAATGATTTTTTTTTTCCCCCTCTCTAGTACCTTACTATTGATTAATTTCACCTTGAAGTGACACAATTCGAACGTTTGCTCGTATGTCAAAGAACTTGCAACTTTGCAAAGAACTTGCAATTTGCAACGAAAATCACGTGCAACTTTTGTTAAGAATAACCTCCTTTTTAGATAAATGGGTTGCACGAGAATACACAAAACTATTCTCAATCAGCTGTCTCTATTTGTCATAATAATGTCATTCATTTGAAAGGTCGGTTGCCAGATACGCCTGCATCAAGGTTTCACAAAACTTGACAAAGTCACATTTTCGCGCTTATAAACGATTTGTTCAAAACTGAAAGTGGAGACAATCTTTTATAGCCGATTACTATAAGTGATGAGCAATTTTTTTTGACTCAAAATGTCACTAATATCCCATTAGACCCTGCTTGACCAAACAGCTCAGCTACATATCACTTGCAATGGAGTTAAGTGGATTGCAATACCGTATAGAGACTTCAACGTTCCGTTATAACCATTGACAAATCCACGGAGTGGGCCCGGGCCAGCGACGTACACAGGATTTGAACGGTGAAGGGGGGGGGGGGGGGGTACTGCAATACACCGACTGATTAAGGTAGGGGTATAAACCTTTAACATATGGGTAGGGACATATCCAGGTTTGGTACAGGAGGCGGTGTGGTCCTCCCCAGGTAAAAAATAAAAGTTAGACGTCAAATTGTGCATTCTGGGGCATATTTAGACAATATTATTGCCTCTATGCGCAGGGAGTGAGCGAATTCTTCCCTCCGTGAATGTAAAATAATTACGATGACAATTGATGATAATAATGTTAAATAGAGATGTGAGTGCAGAGTGTACTGATATTAACATTAAAAGAAGTAGAATGGGGAGGGGAGAGAGAGAGAGCTGGGGCG
This sequence comes from Apostichopus parvimensis, assembly GCA_000934455.1. NCBI lineage: Eukaryota > Metazoa > Echinodermata > Holothuroidea > Aspidochirotida > Stichopodidae > Apostichopus > Apostichopus parvimensis. The sequence goes on along the minus strand of KN888618.1, from coordinate 43,937 downwards.
GGGGAGGTTAGTGATACATTACTACAAACTAAAATAAAGCCAGCAAAGTTTCATGTTTGGGCTAACTTACTCACCAGAACACTGTTCTTTGGCCGACTATTCGCCCACGTCTCATTTTTTTCAGCCATTTTACTCCAACTTGCAAAGAGTTCACGACATCCTCAGTGTCATTTCATATAACTTGGTTCTGCGTTTGTCAATAGCTTCTTTCAGTCCTTTCGTAGTGAAAATGTAAAAGCCGGGATTTCCGCTTCAGCTTGAGCAGGAAGGCAGTGTCTCTCTTTTGAAATGTCAAAAAATGTCACTAATTGCCCAACCTGCTTCAATTTCAAAATGTTATTGATTTACCGATATATATATATATATATATATTGATAAATGTATGTATGTATTGAAAGACAAAATAAACTCCATGTTTTATAAGTAAGTTCGTGGAGAAGTCTGAATCGCAGAATTGAAGAAAGGTCATGCAGTACTAAAAACACCACAATACAGTAAACCCACACGCCACTAAGTTACTATTACTATTAAGTTACACACAGTAGTCGAGTTACGTGTGGGCAGCATTTTTTAAAGCGAGACTCACACGAGAACTTAGTTCTGTCTCAGTGTAATATATACGTTTACATACAAAATGACTTGATTACATAACAATCATTTCATGTTATTGTTAGTAAATCTGCTGAGGTATGCAAAGAATCAAGTCCATGTAATGTTAGCCTACTCGATGCTCAGGACCGAAGACTTGAACAAGTCTAAATCATGACATCATCAATCCAGCAGCAGTATACTTAAGGTTTTAATATTCTTCTTTACCCATTACGGAGGCAATCAATATGGCAGAAGCCTGCCAATCTCGGCACCGGTAGGATATTAATAATAATAATTATAATAACAATTAATCTCGGTTAAAAATTGCATACATGTTTTTCCCCCGCTTTTTAAAAAATTTATTTCTTAAATAAGGAACGTAATCCCACGCATCGTTTTGTCGTCTGGGCAACAAAAAGATTGAAATCAACGTTGAACACGTTATGACGTCATCCTGAAATAGTTATGACGTTAAAGGTTTAGTGGTTTTCTATAAATGAAAAGGCGACGAGATTTTCAAAACAACAATGCCGAAGGGAAGAGCTTGTTTGCTTTCCGAACGATTTTTTTTTTGGTTATAATTAGAAAACTTTTACAATGAGGTCGTTCTTTCAGATACACGCCGTGTCTAAGTTCGATATATATAAATAGAAAGTTGGTCGTACGTTTTTCAACTTTTTTATTAAATTTTTTTCATAAATTGTTGTAATGAATGGGGGTGAAACTTGTTTTGTAAAAGTTTCCATAGGAATGAGATTGTTTATCCTAGCAACAGAACAATGGCTTAACGCTATAAATTATACAAAATGCACTCGAGGGCATTGCGTAAACTTGCAAATAAACAGATATTACAAAACCAAAGAAAAAGATTGAGATCACAATTTGAAAAACAAAAAGCTTTGAAAGTGGTATTTAAAAGGTTCTGATGTAAAGAATGGAATATCGTCTATAAATACTTCATATGAAGTGGGCAAGATCAATCGCCAAACGACCTTTTTTAAAATTAGATCTGTAAATGGCATAAAAAACTGAGTTAAAGGAGAAAGAGTGAGAGGTGGGCGGGGAAAGAAAAGTTTGAATCACAAGTGACGGTTATATGCAGTAGCGTGTACGTTGTGTACATTTTGGCTAACAGGGTTATGATCGCGGAGTCACGAGTCACTACATGCTAACTTGTAATAAGAAATGAACAAGTTAAACTTGAGCAATAATTAATTCATAATTAAGCAATAACTGTTAATGCCATTTGCATGCATCATTCGTAATAACAAAAGAAGTAATATCTAAGTACGAGATTACTGATTCGCATTAACAAATTAATAAGTTTGTAAAACAAAATTAATAATTTGTAATATGTATATATATATATATATATATATATATATATATAGACAATTTATGATAATGAAGAATAAAATATAAATCATTCTAATTAATAACTTAATTAAGATAGTACAAAAGAAATAACAACTATAACCCATGCAAGCACAACCATTACCAAAAATCTGCAACAACACATGATTAATGTGTTAACCGTTTTTACACGATTATGATTCAATAGTCCATGCTAACTTGTAAAAGGGAACGAATCATTTGTAATTGAGCAATTATTAATTACTTAGTACTAATTAAGTAACAAATTAATTAAGCAGTAACTGTTAATACCAATGCATAAATTGTGAGAAGTAACGTGAAACTAAGAGATTAATAATCACATTAAGAATTTAATCATTTTGTAAGAATGAAGACAAAAATCAGTTACTTTGTTTTAATAATCAAACATTAAAATAAATAAGATGACTTAAAATTTTAAGACGAATCATCTCGGACCAAAAAAGGATGAAAAACAAAGGAAGATGTTGTAAATTTCTTAGTCAAACAGACTATTGGTATATTTGGTAGACTAATTAGCCCAGCAAGTTTAACTGATGAGCCTCTTATGTTTATAGTTTCATTTCACAGTAAATAGAAAAATAAATAAACCTGAACTGATAGGAAAGTGTATATTTACGGTCTACAACATCAAAATTAATTATACATTAAAATGATAATTAAAACATATATGGTGCATGAAGTGGGGGAGGGGGAGGGGTGAGAGAGGTTGGACTAAGGCAATGCGGCATAATGTGCACCCGATGCTTGTTATTACACGGATATCATTTGATAAACTGTGAGACACTTTAACTTAAAAGTGTAGCGTGTCATTTTCGATCAACTTGAGGGGGTTGTGGGACGCCTACGTTTTTGAATTCACGTGCACTGATGTCAAAGTATTTCGGATTATAAAACATAAGCTGTTTCTCAAGTGGACACAACGGAGGCGTCAAAGATGTTTTCTTACTGATTGCAGCCCATGCAGCTGACAAACTTCATGTAAGTGTTATTCATCATACACATGCTTTATAGTTATATATTTAACCATTCAGTAGGTTGGAATTTCTAACTTGAGAACAAGTTGTAACTCAAAATCAGGGCAAATTGTTTCAGAGACTAGCTTAGAAATTTCTGTAAGCTCATGGAAACAAAGTAAGTTTTCAAAATGTTTTTGGTATCCTAAGATCTTGGAAAGGTTGATTGTAAATTCTTAGATTTGGACTTATTCGTACATGGACGTTCCCCGGGTATTTACCTTTGTCAATAACTTTAGTAAACATAACTAGTCTTTGATCTGAAATTTGCGATTTTTAAATGGTATACTGTGCCTTGGTCAACTGCGAGACATTTTTCACACGACACTATAAATTTTAACGAGACACAAGCACAACCTACATTGTTTTGCCTTACATAATAACAGTGCTTATGCCTCCCCCCATCCCCCCCCCCCCGCAAGTAGGGTATAAACCTTTGTGGAAGGGCGTCTTGGGCCCGGAAAAAAGTGATTAAATTCTTTCTCAACTGGATGCAAAGAATCCCTCGACTGAATCCCACCCGACTGACGATACAGGTGGGAATGAGCACGTTTCTGAATGGTTAAATGTATATCCACACGTGTTTCCGTGTATGGTAGACCCACCGGCGTTCTATGTGCCCGTAGGAATTGGTAAACTTGGGTTTACAAGTTTCAGATTCTTCTTAAAACAGGAGATTACGTGTCTATCGCACATGTATCATACATAGAGACTAACCATGCTAATCAGCCGGGGCAAAACGCTGTCAGCCAAAACAAGATGTAAACAAATATTGGACCAGTGCATGAGTATTCAATATTTCGAAACATGACTTCAAATCATATTTTCAAGTATCTCATGGACCCTGACTTAGGATTGAGATGGGGAAGGGACAGGACCGTTGGGTGGGCAGGAGCCAGACCAACATTCAGGGATGTTGAAAACTGTTTTCTTTTAAAAAATGAGTTCTACCTGCCCCCTGGTAAACCTTTGGACCCCGTGAAGCAAGGAGTATATGCTACAAGCCTGGTGCACGCGTATATATAAATTAAAACCAGTCGAAAACTTAATTAGAAGGTTAGAAAGGGAGGGGGGGGGGTGGCAGAGATTATCGAATTTATTGAAGGTACGGGAATGCGCAACTCATTCATGAAGGCAAACAGAAATGTGTCCGTATACTCGAGGTTCTTGATAGTTCGGGATCGAAATCATATCAGTAGTGTCACCTTAGTGCCTTGCACACAGGACAAATGTTACAATTTAACAGCCTGCAGTTACGATTTCCAAACAAACCTCTTATTAGTATTTTTTTGTGTTTGTCTATTCTGAATACGATAACCAAGGCATAGACACCGTTCTGCTTCTATATGATGTCATTTGTAGAGTTATATAAACTCAGAAAAGCGCGAATATGAAAATTGATTATAGTCAATTATATATCTTCCACGTGGGGGGTAGAATAATTATCACCGGGGAGTACAATCGATGTCAATATATAGGATAAATAACGAATTTAAGTTTGGCATTGTGTTGGATCGCGTGAGAAGAAATTTTTCCGAATTGACCAACCGTTTCGACATGATCCCGTTAATTTAAATGTTTCAAAATTGAATAATATTAATAAGAAAAGTCTCGACCATTTAAAGATAAGAAGAAATTAATTACTATCGACGAAATCAAAGTTATAAAACAGTTAACCGATTGCTTTAATGTGTATTATTAGTAGAATCGCCTGAATTAATGGACATTGAAATGGTATTGGTATTTATGAAAGTTAATCGATATAGCCTATTCAAAACCTTCCCCTCGTCCCTTGGAATTCCAGGATGTCTGAGATACCTTACTGCGCAGTCGTTTGATAAAGCGTTTCATTTATGTCTAGCGTGGCGTAACCATATATGGAGGGAGGGGGACGGCGGAGAAGGGGAGGGCTGGGTAATGGAAGGGTGGACAAGGGGGAGGTTAGGAGGGAATGGTTGTTAGGTAGAGATGGAGAGGATGGTAGTTGTAAAGGAAGGGGGAGGGACGAAAGGGAGCGCTGGCAGCTTCAATGGTACCTTTTACGTTGTGAGATCGGCGTGGGTGGATGAAGGGGAAGTCGGTTCTTCATAGAGTTCCATAATAATTATATGCGGAGACACAATACCTTAATTATTCATGCACTACAGAATCATTTTGTTTCGTTTATCAATCAATACTTCATCTTTGTCAAGTCTCAGTATGCCCCGTTGCCATACGTTGACTAGGATAATGTCTCCTCACAACATTTCTTGGCAAGGAATACATGCCTAAATGAACGATATTTTCTACGCATGTGAGAAGCTATTAAATTGGTGCAAGCCGGTGGAGTGCACATGATTTCAAAGTGGGAAGGGAGGGTAATAAATTTCTACCATAGATATGGAATGATGCCAACCCAGTGATATAGATATGGAATTTTACAATATGGCCTCTCATGCAATCAATCAATTGCATCATGTAATATCTTAAGATTATAATTTACCAGTTGTGATCTATTTTTGTTTTTTTAAGTCCACGTCTGTCCTTCAACTTCCCCTTTACACCACCGAAGTTAGGCCTATGTTATGTTCAGGAAATATGAGCTCATTGGTAGCTATTTTCAGTTCGGGATTGCTGATATTTTATGGTGGCTCCTGCCATGGAATACTTGTGCAATACTTAAAGAGCAGTGCTTTTTTTGAAGACCCAGTTATTACAAATTCGTTCATGAAAGCTGAAAACTGCCTTAGCATATAATTATTAGTTCTTTTATGTACTTGTAGGTATACTTTTTAAACCTTTAAACCTTTTTGTAGGTACCCATCAGAATCTGGAATAAGCACTGTTATTATGTAAGGCCAAAAAATGTAGGTTGTGCTTGTTTCTCGTTAAAATGTAAAGTGTCGTGTAAAAATGTCTCGCAGTTGACCAAGGCACTGTATACCATTTAAAAATTCTCTTCCTAGGAAATAGGTCATGCCGCCCCCTCATAGAAAAGCATTGGGTCCCCTATAAGTCTAGCTACACCTCTGGCCAATAACAGTCAATTACAAGCGGTTTCAAAAGGACTTTGAATTGACAAATAGCAGTTCACGTTGCAAACAGTTGCCATAGCACTTTGGTTCCATAGTTCTTTTTTTATTAACTCGCCTTCGTGTTCAATTATCACCAGGGTTGTTGGGAACTGCCGAATATAAGCTTGCAAAATATCTTGTTAACATTTGCCATGAGAGTATACCAACTATACTTATATGCTGGAATCCACTGCTACTGTCATTGACCAAGTAAAATCATTCACGCTCAAACTTTTTCAAATTCTTGCGAGTTACGACGTAGTTTCATTATTCACTAATATCAGTTTGGCACAATACTTAACACTTATTAATTAACTGATTGCCACGGAATTATATCTGTAACGCTTTATCTTTAATTAATTTACCTGAGGAGGAAGATGTGATTATCTTCGAAAACGTTCGCTTAAAATATACTTTTAAATATATTTTTGTATTGTTTTGCTCCTCGGTTTGGTTCTACAAATATACAACTCCTCTCAAACTATACTGTTAGCGGCTATTTTTTACAAATTTCACTTTGATTTTAGATTTTTTAAATTACAGTTGTTAATTTTTCTTTATTTTGACTTATTTATGTCTTATTTTATTGCAATATCTACTTCATCGATTTACAATCTCCTGTATTTCACTTGTACTAATCTGTTGCCCCAACAACGTTTGTCCCACTAGCATAGATTAGTTTTCAAATTACGTTATGCATAATTTTATTTTTGTGCTGTCGATTTAAAATACATTCTGTTTTCATCAGCACTTTCCCACAAACTTGCTTTAAAGTTTCCTGCATTTGTAAGTGTTCCACTTGGATTAACTTGAGCCGCGCAAACACTTGTCACAACACATTGTATGAACTATCCAATGACCTAATGGTGTCAAATGCAACCAATCTCAAAGTGATTTTGGCAGAAGATCCATTGATAACCCTGTTGACATTTCCAGTTAGAGCAAGCAGGATGAATCAACCAATGTAAGTATGCAGTGAGTTTTCTCTGCACAGATATCAAAACATATTTCAGAAATTAAAACTTTGTAGAAAATGACAAACAGCCGTAAGATTTTGAATCCATTAATTTGTTGAGTGGCTTCTGCTATAACAGCATACAGTGACCATGTGCGTATGTGTGGGTGTTTTTTTGTGTGTTATATTAGAATTTGCAATACCTTTTACGAAACCAACATCTTTGTTTCTGTCCTGGACCCAACTATCAAGATACGATTTCCGTAACATACATGTGATTCAAGAGATATCATTACGTTTTGTTACTTTCACATTCACCAAGAAACTCTGCTGGGCGGAGGATGGGGGGGGGGGGGACCTTCAATCCCCCTGCATAGGAGACGGTTCAGACCCTACAAACACGTAACTGTCTATCAACTACGGTACATTATAGCCAGGAAAGACATATTAGAGAATTGACCAATCCTACAATAACAACTGCTATCGATCATCCATCACATAATTTATATCGAGAAAAGGGATGAAAATTACCCATCCCTAGCAACCTTTCGATCTGGATACGAGCATGTGAATTATATTGATTTAAGATACGTCAGTTAACACATGAGTCACATCCTATTCAAAGCATGATACGTAATCAGGAAACACAAACAAGATATGCCTCTTCGTTTCAAAGAGGTCCGTGTTTGTTTGCCCCGATCTTCTTGCTTGATATGCACGACAATGCTACAGTGCTCTATCTTCACGTATTATCTATGGTATTACAGCCAGCCAACACGCAAAGTTAAAGGCATTGAATACTCGTCCCAAAGGTAACTTTCCGTTGCTTGCAAGTGAAGTTTTTTCTTGTAGCTACAAAATGCAGACTGTAATGAAACGTGATACCTTGTTATCTTTTACCTGGACCTGAGATGTTCATCGCTGCTATGTACACTGTGTTGTGGGTATTGACCGTAGCTGCATGTATTGACTGTACACTAGTGTCTAATTACCAACGGTAGCAAGCTGTATGTGTATTTTCTGGGATCGATGGTGGTGTCTAACACTTCTGTTAAACCTCATTTGAAACTAGGTCAGATTACCGGCATCAGACGTTTCGTTGTGCGCGAGTCTTCAATGCCTTTAAACCACTCGTTGAGCAGTGTGTAAGATGCAGTATCGCACATGTTTCACTATGTAATATATCAAATTTAAAGGATTACCGATTCATCAACGTTTTACTGTGATTTTTATTAAAGTGCAATTCTCTGTATGGAAAGCGTCTCCCTTTCCTTGTGACAAGACAATAATAAACGTTCATACGTCTTAATGTCATTACAAAGACAGTGCCCTTGATAGGCTATACCAAGTCCGATTTTTATATAATATACAATTCGTTATATGTTTGTTGTAATACATCCGTTGATGTATTTCAATGTGGACTTTAAAAAGAAACACAACGGTTTCCTTCTGCATTAAAGTTAATCCTGTTTGATATCTTTACGTCTTCCTTAAGCCCATTCTAAACTCCGTATATTATTCCCTTGTGAAGAGAAAAGCAGTGAAACGTCTCATTGAATTGTTGACAAGTCTTAATGTCAGGACAAAAACCCTGCCTTTGAATATCTAGGCCTAAGTCGAGCTAAATGTTTTGTTAATTAGTTGTAAGTTCTATTTTCTAGTCCGTCCGTTGGTATGGTTAAAATGTAAACCTTAAAAACACACCCGCT
>KN888618.1:23760-33911 GCA_000934455.1 Apostichopus parvimensis | reverse complement strand
AATACAATAACCTTTCGTTGGACCTAAGTTATAGCATTATTAAGCCTCAGAGTACACCATTTGACGTCTTTTAATTTTTTCTGGAGGAGGGATTACCCTACCTTCTTCCTTCATGGGAATCGGCTTCTACGACCCCAGATACACACCCCTTTTGTATAAAATCATGGATCCGCCTATGACAACTCCATAAAGGTTCATGTCATTACCTAACTCAGTCGGAAACTGTGAGAGAGAGGCATTCTATATCTATGGAATTTATTTCAAAGCCCTGGTCGGGGTCCAGGGGCGATGCCCCCAGAAGTTGTAGGGTTTTGGACAACAGCACATGTCAGACAGAGGAATTAAATTTCATGTGGAAGGTATTCCAAGCCAGGAAGCTAAATTGCTTTCACACAGTTGTCTTGTAGTTAATTTTAACTTAAGCACAGAAATACATTGCAGACAATTCAATTTCACTGGAAAGTATTTTAAAGCCTCCCCCCCCCCCCGTGGGGATCCAGGGCGAAGCCCCCGGAAGGTTTAGCATTTGGTTAGCCTAATATTACCCAAATAAAACATTTGGACGTAAGGAGGAGTACGTTTTGTTTTACTGCAGCCGACTGGGAAGGTCGGTGGGGGTCGGTGGGGGGCTGGGGGGTCGGTGGGACAGAACTGGAGGAGGAGAGTATCCTGATGCCCCCTTGGTGCCGCCACTAGGTAGCCATATGGTTGCATGCTACGTATGATCTACGTACACGCATCTGCAACTTAATAAGGAACCGAGATGTGGGACTTTGGATAGAAAACTAACCAGAATAATAAAAAGCATTGTGGTTTCGATGATGTAACATAAGCAGTTTTCTTCATGAATCTGACGTAATGTATAGTGAGTGTACATGTTTAAAAGGGTTTCACGATTTGACCTCTGATGACCCCATATGACCTCCACCAAAAACAATAGGCTTCTTTAACTCAATGTGGTACTTCTACACACTATATTAAAGCCAAGCTTCCAGTATTGAGATATCGTGATTACAAGGTTTTTACAATTTGACCCCTGGTGACCACAAATGACCTTTGCCCTCCATCAAACACAGTAGCCTAATTTTACACTGTGGAACTCCTACACACAAATATGAGGTCTGCCCATGATTCCCTCCTTGAGATATCACGTTTACGACGTTTTCACAATTTGAACCCTGGTGACCCCAAATGACCTTTGACCTCCACCAAAAACAATAGACTTTTTGTAATCAATCTGGTACTTCTATAAACTAAATATGAAGTCTGCCCATGCTTCCCATCTTGAGATATCGTGTTTACAAAGGTTTTCACAATTTGACCCATTGTGACCCCAATGACCTGACTTCCACTAAAAACAATAGGCTTCTTGTACTTAATGTAGTACTTTTAAACATTAAATATGAAATTGGTCTGACCTTCCCTTCTTGAGATATCGAGTTTACCAGGTTTCACAATGTGACCCCTGGTGACCCCAAATGACCTTTCACCTCCACCAAAAACAATAGGCTTCTTGTACTTAATGTGGTACTTGCACACACTAAATATGAAATTGGTCTGACCTTCCCTTCTTGAGATGTGTTTACAAGCTGGGCGTCACAAACGCATTCACACACACACACGCCATCATGAATGCATAGGTTACGATTATCATCGAAACCAAAAACGAAATTGCTCCAGTGAACTTCAGATCTCCTAACATCCTGTAGTAGCACTAACATCCCGCCCCACTCCGCACCACACCCTCCTAACGTCTCGTCAAAACCCGCTACAAATATACCTGAGAGAAATTTGTATCAATATTGATAAAGGATGTTGAAATTATTGATAAGTATTTAATTTTTCATGCAGCGACTAATTTTGTACTGAGGTTTTCGCAATTAAATGACGAAATACAAACTATGTATATGCTGTTAACATGTGAAGAGAAACTTCGCTTGATTTCTTAATCCCACCATATGGAATAAACTATTTACTATTCATACAAGAAAGGTCAGGTTCATCCGACTGTGAGCTCTTAACATGTTTACACAGTCATACATTTATGCGCATGATAATTTGTGAGGACAAGGTCGATATGCGATCAGCGTAACCATTGTACTTCTTCTTGTTTCGGGGCTATTACACAAGACATTCCGCACAAAAAAAAAGACTGAAAAAAAAGGCCTTGCCCGATAAGGCATACATGTCTGCGCATGATGATTTTCTTCAATTTTGGGAAAAGAACAAAAAAGAAAATGTAAATAGAAAAAAAATATAACAAAGATATTTATCATGTATTTATTCAAATGAAAATCGTCATAGGAAATGCTGACGGAGTTCAATCCAAAACTAGTTTGTGTAAAGTCGAATTTGTAAGGACAAGGTCGATATGCGTTCAGCGTAACCATTGTACTTCTTCTTGTTTCGGGGCTATTACACAAGACATTCCGCACAAAAAAAAAGAATGAAAAAAAAAAACGTCCTTGCCCGATAAGGCTTTTCAACCTCTTTTGTATAATTTTGTTTTGCAGTGCCGACCTTCTCCATACAAAGGGTAACCACCAAATCCGATGAGTATGCAGATCTATTTAAGAGGATCACACTCTCTCGCATTTATTCATTCCTAATTGAGAAGCACTTGGACGAGATTGGTGATTCTCTCTCAATAAATTTTTCATCGGTCTAAGCTTCATTCTCATCAACTTTCTAAGAATGTTTTACTTGGTCATTTTAAGTATCCTGCTGGTTCTCTTATTAATTTCGAGAGGATCAAAAAGGGACATCGAGTACCCGCCTGGACCGAAGGGGATACCTGTTTTGGGTTCTGTTTGGCAATTACTGAAGAATCCATATAAACAATTACAGGATTATGCAGATCGTTATGGCTCATTTTACACCTTAAAGGTGAGTGTAGTATCCGAAATAAAACTATTAAATACTGCTAATATTAAGTTCACATATTTTATATATCCCGCAATGTCCTCATATTTACCACTTTCATTGCAAGCTAGCTCTTGCATTTCGTTTAAATGAATTTTATTATTATTATTATTATTATCATAAAACAATACTGAGCTAGGTATTGCACTTCACTTTTACAATCTCATCCAAATAATTGAAGATACGTTAAACCGGTGGAAGGAAATGTGCTGCGAAAACTGGTTTCTTTCAAGCTTGAAACTATCTCTCTAGTTCTGTAGGGATGTTTTTCAAAATACCAGCCTACTGCAGTCTGACGTATATCATTATTACTACAAATGTAAGCCTACCGACGTTTAGTCACATGTGGAGGTCTGAATAAGTTTTGATAAACTTTCCCTATATACAGTAGTACACATTTACATGCGTAGTAAGTCAGATGAAGTTTTGACACTATAGTCTTAGTACATGTGTTAAACTCGAAGTCTTAGTACGTTTGCATAAAGTATGATGAAATTTAAGAGGATGTGCGAGCCTGGTGAATAATTCTGTATGAATCTGAAGGAGACATTATTACATAGGCAATATAGAATAATCTACTGAGCTATTTGTACATGCACGTATAAGTCTGACGAAGTCGCCGTAAAAATGTGTAAGTCTGATGAAGTTTTGGTGTGTAAGTAAACCTGATGGGAGAATTGGGACATCTTAGTACATCCATATATGTTTATATACTTTAATGACGTGTCTACACATACATGTTGATGAAGTTGTATTACATGTGTAAGTCTGATGAAGTCCTCGTGCGTGTATAAGCCTGCGGAAGTCTTAATATATCAAGTACGAATCAGGGTTCCAGAGTCAGTTTAAAGAATCAAACTAAGCAAACAGCGTTGGCAAAACTTGGGGCGAAATGACAGAAATTTTGCCCCGTTAAAAAAAAAGTTCACTCGAAACGTCATGTGGTTCTTTAAATTGTTACTTCTTCGTTGGTTATCTACAAAAACATGTCATATCTAAACGTAGAAATTAATTTTGCTTGTCAAATATTATCCTGCCAATAATGCCTGGTCATTTTAAGTTGGACACTAAGCTCTTCGTCCCAATTGAACCTTAATTAAATCTCTGAAATGAAACGACATTCAACATGTTGACTTCAAGTTTCTTAAGTACAGTGATGATAAATTGAGGCCTCTAACCATTCCATAGATTAAAAAAAAGGAAGAATTGAAATGACAAAAGCCCTTCTTCCATTGAGCCCCTCGATAGTGAGATATTTTAAGAAAAGAGAAGAAAAAACCCTTGTAGGCCCTACTCTAATCCTGCACACAATAAGGGGGCTTCCAGGTTGTACGCTTAACGCGTAAACACACTGACTGCATAGAAAACCGTATCGTACTCTATATAGCCTTTCAGATTATGTCGTAGCTACAATTTATCCGCGAGAAAGCGAGAAACTTCGTTCGGATTTTCTATCATTTTTAGTAGAGCTCTTTCGTAGGGTTTCCAATATTTTAGTTTCAGTTTTCCTTGTTAGTAATAACAGTAGCCTATAAACCTGAACGTCGATCAACAGAGCAGAGCATTATGAACACTGATGGGAGCATTTATCTCATTTGTACACAAATTTAATGTGACGTATGTTTTTCATATTTGTTAGTGTATTTGCAAACTTTCGAGGTTCATGCTATAAATTTCATCACTTCCTGGTGGATTAAAATAGAGCAGTTTGTTTAAATGTACCCTCCAATATTTTCTGCAATGGTTGATGATAGTATCCTACTACCATGTAAAGTAGCAAGTACAACACAACATGGGAACTTTAATACGCTATTAATTAATATCAATATTTTAACGTCAGCAGGCATGTAAACGATAACATGTAATTTATATCTATCAACCTAGGTATATTAACTTTTTCTAATATCCGACATGGCTAGATTTGAGATTAATTAAATAGGCACTAATTTGAGGTTATCGAAATTATAAAAATATACTTTAATGAAGAATTACTTCTTTTTAAAGTTGTCTGACCCAACAGTCCTTATCAAAATTTTCCTCAAAAAAATATATGTAATTTTCAAATTCAACTGGTAAATAACTTGGCAAATTCCACTCTTTTTAACACGCACAGGCAAAATTTAAGTAATTGTCGGCCTATTAATTACCCCCTAAATATTTATGCAAAATGTATGCATCGTATACGCCTGTTAGCTTAATTTATAGATCTATAGGCGTCCTATCACCAGTCGTATTTTTTAAATAATTTTTAATATTTTACAAGAAAACTATCAATTTAATTAATCAATGATAGACTGCAAGGATCAATTATATGAATGAAACCTTACATTTTTTACGTTTTAGGGAAAGATGGTTTTTATTTAATATCTACAAATACACACAGCGTCGCTCGTATGTGTTTCTAATACTTGCCAATATGCTGTACACGTCTTTCAGGTAGGCCTGTACAATTCAGGCTATGCTATGATTACGAACAATCAACCGAAAGCTAGCCGGCACTGACGCGTAGATGGTCCGTAACCGTCCGTCTGGTCCACGATTAATATTTAACACACTAGTGCCTATTACTCGTTATATTTGAAATTAATCTTACCGTTTTTGTTTTTCGATCCTTTAATAATTAAAAAAAAAGAACACAAATTTCCATTTCGTTTAAAATAAATTCACAAACAGACATATAAGGCACATCATTCCACTGTCACAACAAGTCACTGAAAAAAAATGCAGGAAACAAGCAAAATGTAACAAAAATTCAAAAAAACACGATCGTTTTTAAAAATGTCGTTTCTTTTATAAGTTCTGCAGACCTCAAACTCCCGACAAAGAACCGATGTTGCGAGAGTAAAATTTCTCCTGACTGCCTTTTTGCTGTTTATTAAATTGTAGGCTAAACCATCTCTCACTGAACAGAAACACACACTTAATAATTAACAGAAATCCACCTTTGAAGGAAAATGTTGGTTATAAAAGTAGTTTGCGAAACAGAAAATTCAGTTTTCCAGAAAAGACCCGCGATGATAAATCAGCTTAACTTTCATATAGGTCTCAATTCATGTAGGATTTTAAACTTCCATATAAGACAGAGAAGCCCAGCTGTGAAGCCCAGTTCCATTACAAAGTCCAATTCTGCAGACACGCCAGTCACCTCAGTATAACTATATCACGGTATTAATATATTGACTAGTACTTACTCATTGACTCAATGATTGCGACTCGCATATTGATGGACGTAAGCACATGCTGGTTCAAGATTTTTATTTCCAAAGGCATTGATAGTATTGCACTTCAACGGATTTAAAGGTCTACACGCAGAAGCTTTGTAGTTTTATTTGATGATGCTTGTTTTAATTGAACCAAGTTGCGCTTTGAGAGATCATGAAATGAATGGATGGCTGCAAAAAGGTTTATAAACGTGCACACTTACCGATATAAACGAATACACAAATATAATGGTTACATTTGTCACCTTTTCGTTGCGCTCTTATATTTTGACGTCAACGATGATCATCTGTGTCGAGTTTGCAGTAACGTGCGTAAAAGGGTGTGGGTGGGTGGGTGTGGGTGGGTGGTTAGGCGGTTAGGGCCCTATCGCTATCGCCTATCGTCAGTCATAGGATTTTGTCAAAATTAAGACGTTGGTGCCCCTTCCCCACCTTCGAAATAATGTGCACATCACAGAATTTTACAACGGGTATAACAGTTCATGTATCCAGGACACTATAGGCCTATCGGGCCTGTGATCTAAGTGACGGTCTATCTCATCCAGCTAGCCACTGCTATATAAAACTTTTTCATTTTTACTAGGCCCACGATTAAGATCTCAAATTTGGGTTATAATTAATCATTAATAAAAAGTACACTTTGATGATCCTCTTTCACTTTCCTTCGTGGAAGATAACGAAATAAGTCTACTGTGAATGAGGGGATAAAAGAGGTAACACGTGGTACGAAATTGTTATAAATCTAAACCCGAAAGGCATCAATAACGTCTGAGGCGTCATATGTTACTTCAATTTGTATTCGCTAAGACTGTGAACAGGGGAAGATACAACAAGGTCTTTACAGAATAATTTGATGATATTTCTTCACTGTTTACACTGGACACACACAAGATTTAAAGCTGAGTTGATATAAGTAACCTTAAACATAAAGTTACTGGATAGAGATGATTTTGATCAAGCTTTACAAATTTACAATTTCATTTTGACTTCAGTTTTGTGGAAAACACATTGAAATATAACAATTTGCAATGCTAGTGTATCTATGTTGCTATTCTAAGATCAAGAAATTAGGGGTCGAGGGAGGGTTAGGTTGTTGTAAAACTCTTCCCTGGTACTACACTGTCTCTGTCATCCACTTATATGTGTTTTCAACGAAACCTATTATGCAATTATGCTAATGTAGTTCCTTTTCACTTCACCCTTCACAGATTGGACCTGTCAAATGTCTCATACTGAATGACATCCATACGATCAATGAAGCATTTTCTCTACGGTCTGAGGAGTTTGGGGCACGCCCAGCGATATTAAGAAGTGCCACAGGAATGGGAAATATTGGTGAGATGTGATCTATTGTAAACATTTTAACCGCTTCCCCCCCCCCCACCCCAACCCCTCTGCCCAATCTCTCTCTTTTGCCTACAACTTAAGTATATTCACTGCTTTAAAGGTACTTAGCGAACATATTGTTGAGAGAAATTAAAAGGAACAATATTGCAGTCTAAAAAGTCTAAATTTCTCTAGCCAGGAAGTTGCTGTCTGTGTTGCTAGAGGGAAACCTAATAAAGGTAAAGCTATAGGGTAAGTGGTGATATCTTTAACATATTCTCTGTTATAGTATTACCAAAATACAGATTTGTAAATTTATGCTACACAATACCATTAAGTGACAAACACTGTTTATGCATATTTTCTCTCTTAGGTTTAGTTCTTCTGCAACCCGGAGCTTATCACAAACAGGAAAAGAAAAAGGCAATGTCTCTACTCAGGGGACTCGGGGCTGGCAGTGATAAGTTTGACGACACAATGCAACCATATATACAAAGGATCATGTCTTTGATAGGGGATTCCCCCAGAAAAATTAATCTACAAAATTTATGTAGTGCAGCCATGACTGACATTATTGGAGGAATAACATTTGGTGATTCCTTTTACAATGAAAGAAGTGAAACATGTCAAAAGATCAGAAAATTGATTAGTAAAAATTTTCAAAATAATCCAGCACTCATTCTTGTTGGTAAACACCTCCCACTAAAATTGAAGCAACTGTTGGACAACTTTACTGATATGGAGAGTAACATATCAAAAATGGGAGGACTTTTACATGGCATGATTAAATCTTTACATCATAAAGAAGAACAGCATCAAGACATTTTAAACAGTTTTGTGTTCAGATACGTGGAAGAATATGCATCCTCTCATGACGGACAGTCACTGTATGGTAACCAGAAAGAGGAATCTCAACTTGTGGGATTGATCGTAGACTTTTTCCAAGCAGGTTGTGAAACAACAGCTGTCAATCTTGAATGGCTGTTGTTACTGCTAGCTGCAAATCCAGATGTGCAACAGCAAGCACAACAGGAACTAGCTTCTGTATTTGGCAAAGGTGAGGAGAAAACAAACTTTTTTTCTCTCTCTAGCTCCTTTTCCATCCAGATACTAATCCTTGAATAGGCTTAGATTTTCCAACAATACAAGTCACCATCTCCCATTTTAGACAACCCCTTATTTGAAGTCCTGGCATTGTCAAGGACACCAGGTTGATGATGTTTTGTTTTTCTATTTAAATGTAAATTTCTACTGGGAAGTATGGCCTCTAAAGGCTGATTTGATTATTGAGACCAATACATTTACTGGAAGTTCCCAATGTTTTGATACACACAAATTTTTTATCCTTACTCCTCCACCCCTCCCTCATGGTCATCCCATTGTTTGGGCAACTGTACCTTACTACTTTAACCATGCATGAACAACTTGAAAGAGTGGGTGGGGGCAGTTACACTCAAGTTCTAAATGAAATGAAAGGCAAAAAAAAAAGATAACAATGAATAAACCTATTTTGTTTTTAAAGGACAGTTAAAACCTGTCGGTAAGTTAACAACAGAAAATTATAAACAATTTTGAAGAAAAAAAAAGGGGAATAAATTTTTTGCATGAATAGGAATTGATCCAGTGACCTCAGAACTTTAAACCCAGTGCTCTCGCAATGATGCTTTCCACCCCTTAGTTGGTGGCCATCTCTATATAGCGAGCTTTTTTATTGAAGGGACAATTAGAAGTCACAGTACCTTGCATACTTTGCAAGTTTGCTTAACCAGATATCACACCCCATTTTCATTGTATACAAACACCAACAGTGTAGCAAGGGATTTCAACAGAACTTTGTTTTCATTTATGTATGTACTAATAGGCAAAGACAACAACAGGAATCTGACTGGGAAATGGAAAAAGAGATACCATTATAAGAAAAATGGATAGCTGAATATATTTTTGCAAACAAAAGTTCCTTTTTTTTGTTTTCAGATCCTCCAACACTCAAAGAAAGGAGAAAGCTGAAATACATAACTGCATTAATTGCTGAAGGACTGCGAATTAGACCTCCCGCACCCCTTGGAGCACCACACAGTACCATGAGAGATGTCAAATTTCACAGTTATACAATTCCAGCAGGGACACCCGTCTTGGGTAACTACATCTCAGCTCATCACAATCCAAATGACTTTCCAGATCCACATCAGTTTAAGCCTGAAAGATTCCTCAACAACGACAGTGATGAACATAGATCCAAAAGAATGATTTCCTTTGGTATAGGTGAGTTGCCCCAAAAAAACACAAATTTTAATTAAAAAATAATCTTAGTCACAAAATTAAGGTAGATATGAAGACAAGATTAACAATAAATTCAGTCAGCACAGGGAACAGTTTTACCGCATTTGGTTTGTTTGAGAAGATACCGTTTAACAGAGGAGGCCTGTCAACCGAAGTGACTGGATGACATACGTAGTCTATGATACAGACCATTAGGTCAGCCTATCAGATGTGATAGAATATGCAATAAGAATTGCATGGCCTCAAAGTAACATGGCTTTTCAGGGGCAATCCAGATTTTTATCAGTCTTTAAAGGTGATTATCAAAGTGACATCACTTACCATTCTCCTCTATGTCATCTACATACCCTGTGTGATCTGCAGAAGGCTATGTTGATTGTGCCATGTCTTATGTGACATCAC
>KN888617.1:0-30969 GCA_000934455.1 Apostichopus parvimensis | reverse complement strand
TGTGGTAAATTTAACTTAAATACAAAACTTAAAATCCTTTTGTGTAGCTTAAATGATGAAATTGTTAACCACATTACTGGGAATTAATGACTAATATTAATATACAGGAAGTAGATGAATGGCCTAATTAATAGACTTACCTTAGTGTAGTGTGTCCAGCTCCTTGCTCGACTGGATTCTATATGAAGGCATGCAACAAACCACTCATATGATCTACAGAACTAAGCGGCGGTCCCTATATGTCACACCCGAAACCAAACAAGAGCAATAATAATGTCAGCAGCGGAAATTTAAAAAAAAAAGTTCTTACAATATTTTAAACCAATTATTCCTGACTGAGTCTTGTGAATTTCCTTCGTTTCACAGGATAAAACAACATTTGACAATTTATTTCATTTATTTAAAGATTTAAAATGAATTTTCCAGATCATCAAATTATTTCGACCGTTTTCGATATTCATATTTCGCTTTCCTTTCGACTAGAGAGAGATGTGAGTAGATAAGTTTCCCACAACGATGATATTTAATACATCATAACCCGGTTCCTTATAAGATGGCAGTTATTAAAATATCCATCATTCCGTAGGGGAAACCAGCCACGCAATTAATGAGATACAACCGTGTGTAATATTTACGAAGCAAGAAACGGGAAGAAAAAAGATATAAGACTTTCTCTCTCTGCGTCAAGTTCAATTGTGCTTAATTTAAAGTACTCCGTAAATGTCAGTAGTAAAAGTTCTAACGGTGATGAAACAACGAGAAAAGTTAACACAATAATTTGATAAAATATGGAGACAGAGTTGCCGTCGTCTAAAAGTACTCTGACTGACGGAATTTGCCACAAAATCTTGAAAATAAGACAACAAAACTGATTTCCAGACTGATTATTTGGTGAAGAGAGAGCGTCCTGCCGGAAGGTTTGGCTCATTCATGTCGTCGTAGTATCCCGAGTAGAAATCATTGAACGGAATTGTCACAATTCTCTACTCGCCGCCGTTGTGTATATGAACAGCAGGTGCTGGGTTATAACGGTATTACCTCGCTTGGTCGAACCAGCCCCCGGTGATTAGGCAAACATGACAAACTCAAACATTTGACAAAACCCCTTTATTTGCTCAGACTATACGTTTACATACATTGGGTTAACTGGGAGGGCGCAAAGGGGCGGAGATTGTCACTCGGTGCAAATAACAGCTCACTGCCTTGGTGAAAGCAGACAAATAAAGGACGAATTATGTTCTCCATTGTCGGTCAAGTGATGGGGTTTTAAGTGGCTGGTATAGTAGCGCGGGTTAACAATAGTTCGTATGATCAAGAATTGGTTCTACACTGTTCAACTCGACAAGAATGGCGAGAAATAGGTTCAAACAAGCTTCGCTTTCAAGTATCACTAAGTTTTCCTACTGGGTATATGAGCTAGGGTAAGTTGTGTATGCTAAAGAATCAACAACCCCTTCGTTCACTTTGTTACCAGCATACAAACAGACCTCGATGATTTATCCAGTTCCACGAACAATGCGAAGAAATAAACAAATAACAGTAAATCCAAAACAGGGACATAAGACAGGTTTGAGATGGTTGACGGATGAGGAGACGGAAGGGGAAGGAAGAGGCAGGAGTCAAACATATATTCAATAACTTCAGTGGTGTTGACATTGCAGCCTATTTAGAGGTAACACGCCCGAATGAAAAACCATTTCTGTCAACAAGGTTCGGCCATATGCCCCGTCCACCCCTCCCTCCCTCAACCTAAGCCTGCACTAAGGTCTTTAGTCAGCAGCTATATTTGGGTTGAGCTTGTTGGTTTTGCGTTACACTATATCATTAAAACGTGCCCTCGTGCATCACCCCCCCCCCCGGCCTTTTGGCGAAGCAATGATTGGTAATATACTACAACCGACTGTTAAAATTGAGCTGTAGTTTTCTTTCATTCTTTGTTCCATTCCTTTTGTCACCTCACGTTTCACAGATCCGTCAATATTATATTTGTGATCCAAATTGTGTTGAATCACGTCTAAAATCAAACAAGTTTGCATGGAATAAATATGCCCGAGGCTGATGTATTTACTCATTTAAGGTCAACAGCACTTGCGTCCATTTAAATGCAGCAAACCGCTATCGAAGCGAATGTACCGAACCTAACCTAATTTGCATGTAAGAACCTGGGCGGAAGTTGTTATTATCAATCACTGAGTATAGACTGAAGGTTACTAACCAGGTAAATTTACACAGTTTTGGACATCATTGAGTGGAATACGATAACGTTACCATAGTTACGAAACGACACATGTTGTTATTGGCAGTTTTTACTGTCACACTGTCATAACGGTACTACAGTTAGGTTCATACGGCAAATGTGGTATAGGCTGAAAACCTTAATAGGTTAGTGAGGGTAGGATGCTGGTTGTGATCATGAAAAATCTATAACACTGTCGTACGTAGTATGTATGCTAAATATGAATGTGACGTCATAAAGAAGTACATCATCAAGAAGCACATCAAGTGACGTCATCAAGAAATTCTACCTTTTACTGTGTAGACCTATATACGTATTCACTCTACAGCTATTACCATATTTAATGTTTATTTTCGAGTCCTGAAGGAGTTAGCTCCTCAACCGCGATTCGAACAGCCGTATCCATCTTTGAATCGGTGAGAAGGCTGTACTCACAATATAATGGCGCTCGTCATCAAATTAATGACGTCCTGTCACTATATGGAGGCGCTCTGCCACTATCTGGGAAGCACAATCGCTCATTAGCGTACTACTAGATATAGATAATTCATCGATGTATATCCAACTCTATGATCATTAGTCGATGGCATCAACCTTTTACATGAATGATTATCCTACTCTCAACTTGTATAAACTGTGATTCAATAATTATTTTAAGTTTTCAGCTTGTAAATGGTTTATTAACGTTACAGCAATCTTTCCTACAAAGGAATAACCCAAGGCTCCCGTCTGACCACCCTCATGAAACTTCAATGTTTTCACAGAAATTACATCCCATGCTCCCACCTACATCAGCTTGTCTCAGTTTATGTCACAGTCAATAGCCTACGAGAAAGGTCAAACCCGCCAGCAATGGTGGTATTGTGGGGTTGTGGGAAGAGTAATATATCCCTGCCACTTACGATCGGCCGGTATATTAAAACTATATGGTGGGGATCAGGAGGGGAAGGAATTGGGGGGGGGGGCAGTGGCGGAGCTACGGGTATTGGTCAAGGAAGGCGAGAATGGTCTGTAGGGGCGCTTTCGACACTTTCTAAGCGGAGCGCCACCACAGGTTGGCGCGGAGCGTACAGACATTTTTTGAGTAAAGATACTTCCTAGATCGCCGGAAATGACCTTTTCCTGGCCTTGCTAATTTGCAGATAAACGAAGAATAAATAGGTGTCATCGCCAACAAAATGTGACAAATGTCAATAGGTAGATGAGAGCGCAACAAAAAAGTAAATATTCGCGAATAAGTATAACGTGGTAAAAAGCTGAAAAGGGCGCCAGCAGTCCATTTGAGTCCGTCAGGGGGGGGGGGGCATCCGCCCCCTGACTGTATGGACGCTCCGCCATTGGGGGGGGGGGCTTGATTCGCGGCTATAGGTATATAAGGACACAATAATCACGTTAGCAAAACGTCGCAAAAATAAGCTGACTAAAACCATGGAGCGCCGTCCTTGCTTATAACACTTAGATATATGGTGCCGATGCCACCACTTACTGTTTGTACAATTACCGTCCTTTACATTTCACATATTTCGTTCATATTTCGTGTACTTGAGGGTTTGAATTACGCAAAGAGATATCGTCAACTTCCATGAACTGCAACCTTGTGCGCATAAGAATCCATTCAAGTTGTTATTGATCTCTCAACCCGGAGCCCATGGAATATATACATTTTATATTTCCGCACATAATTTTTTGAATTAAATTAAGTTGGAGAGGCGAAACTTATAAGTTGGATTGTCGTAGTAAAATCAAACCGAAAGGCTTTCCTTTGCATTTATTTTCAAGAATTAAATGTAGGAAGGGAATATAACATAAGAGTCTGGCACGTAATTTACTCACATATTTTCAGAATTTTAAATCAATCAGCCATCATGGAGTTACTATACTCGTGGTTTACCGTTGTACATTGACAACGAGCGATCCCAGTGGTATTTACGCTTCACCTTTTGACGACATCATGTAAAGCATGTGAAGTTAACATGTGTGTGAACGTCTTTAATAACAATGTCATGCAATTGACGGTGGAACAGAAGCGGAACATCTTGTACAAAACGACAACAATTCAGACTATCTAACAGGATTGTTTAGAGAGTATAGGCGCATGCGAAGAAATACGGAGGAACCGATCGTGGACTTTACCACAAATGTTGGAGGAAACACAAGATGTAGAATTTGTCAATGGGCGTGCGGCAGTTTACAACGAAAATTGCTCAGGTTCAATCAAAAGTCAATGTAGCAACCGACGTGGAGATAATTTTTGCACATGACCTTATCGAGTATACCTGTCGTTGATGTCTGAACTCAGCAGTCGTTCAGTGTGCGTACGTCTATCCAAAAGTGTCACATCGCCAAGAATAAGTTAGGTTGCGTTCACTCGGGCTTTATTGTGCAGTTGTTTTAATACGAAGATAGAGTAATCCACGCATCTCTCCTAAAATATAGTGCGCCTTAACTATTTCGAGCGTTACATATATACTCACCTGAACATAATGACAATATATCTTCAACTTGACATGTAGGCCTACACAGTAACCAAGCATTAAGCAGGTAATTCTATCAAAAGTACGGCACGACTAATTAATTTCATACTTCAAAATAAGGCGTATGTGATTAACTTTATTTATAAACTTATACGCAGTTTACAGGGGCGTCACTATGCGGGGGTGGGGTGGGGGTGGGGGTAGAACGACGGCGTGTAGCTCTCCCTTCCAGAAATTACTTTTCCGCCGGGCCAAAGCGATTATCGCCTGAAAGTTTGGAGGTTTATCAGGAAAATCATGTTTTGTTTTATTTCCAGGTTGGGGTGGGGATGGGGGTGGGGAATTTGGGAACGTTTACATTCTCATGATCCCCCAGGCTGTCGGATAGAATTATGTTCGTCCAGTTTGTCGAGGATGAATTAGTACCGTGTGATTACATAATATAACATCATTTCAAAGCTATCTCAGATAATGAGCGTTTTCTATTTGCCACTTCCACGGTAGGTTTTCGTCACACTCGACCAACTGGTTGAGATGGCAACGTTTTACATTCTCAAGTTTAAGTTTTTCATATCGAAATATCCCAACTTTCCACATTTATAGTTTCGAAATGTTACCTTTAAATTTCGAAATTTCGACATTTTATTTCAAAATTTCATTCCCTTGCAAATTCTATGGAATATGAGAGTAAAAATGGTTCCCGTGATTTTTAATTTTGTTCATAGTGTAGTGTCAGAACCATGACGCTTGAGCTAGGAGTATTTGTGTTACGGGAAACTTAAGACTTATTGACGTAACAAAACCAGAGCTTTTTGTCGAATGTCAACAGCCCCCTCCCTCCCCCTCCTCCTCTTCCCCAGTCGTCTAATATTAGCGATGACCCTGGTATAGTTCTTTCTTTCAATGTTCCCAAAGGCATTGCGAAGTCGCAAAATTCAGGGAGACTGAGCGTGTAGAAAATGAAAAAAGATTTAACGAAAAAGGAATCACCCCTATATCAGAGGAAGCAGGAGGGTGAAGGGATGTAGGGGGAGGGGGGGGGGTTAGTGTCAATTTTGATTAATACCGATATTTATTTTTCTACAAATTGCTAATGAGACCAACCAGTGGTTGCTTTCCGAAACCTGTATCAGTCTACAGGCGGGTGTAGCAGGGGTGTTCTGTTTTGAGCGTCAACGAATTATTCAGGCCGTAGTGATGATTGGTGTTGAGAATAATAAAGTATAGGCTGTTGTACAGCGATGTGTGATCAGGGATGTCAGCGGTGATTGTCTTTAGCAAATTCGTGGTCAACTTATTCTTAGTCTTTTAGTAAATATTAACATTCTAGCGGGTAAACACGATCACGCGTTTTGAATATATATCATGTTTGTTCAATGCAACCTTAAACAAAATCGATGACAGTAAAGATCCTGTTCGGAGATGGGAATGTAATAATATAGGAATACGAACTTGCCACAAGAAGGGCACGAGGCGAACGAAGGATTTAACATAGGAATGGATGTGGTCCTGGGGTCATTGAAGCCGACTTCCATGCAGGGAGACGGGTTTGTAGTCCTCCGCAAGAAAAATGACAAATTTAGACGTCATCTGGTATATTCGGAGGCATACGAAGACTATAAATTCGCTCTAAACGCAAGGCTGTGCCAATGAATACTAACGATTTTAGTGTGTTGCTGAAAAGGGGATGTACACCCCTATATAACAATGGTTTAACTCTTCCCCGGCTGCATGTAACAGAAAAAAACTGAACCATTTCCATCGACTGACGATGGTCCCCCCCCCCCCCAGCAGGGGAAGACCAACAATTCTAATTGAAGTCCAATATGTCTGGAAATAATATGGAGGATCTTGGAATCTAGCAAAATCTCTTTGAAAACGTCTAGCAATTTGTAGCATGCTAAATTTTGCGTCAGATGTAGAAATCGGTTGTCGGGATTGACCCTATACAGCAGGGGTTCCCTACTTGGGTGCATGAACCCCCAGGGGGTGCGTGAGTAAATCCCAGGGGGTTCGTGAGACGTTTCTGAAAGTCAAAACTAGAGTACTTTTTGTTCAACTAAAATCTGATATATCATATAATTAAGTAAAATAAAATAAAACTGTTAGCAAACTGCTTATCCACAAGGGAGCCTGTGTAAGAGAATGTTACTTGTCATTTAGCCTTTGAAGAAGATCCTGCTAGGATCGAAACGTCAGACCAACTTACTTTTACACATATAATTAAGTAATGTACAAAATCGACAAACTCTTTTCGCGTTCCATACGCATATGTTGCCATAGTAGTACCGTACCGTGCATGTGATACATAACTGAATTATGAAACAGACCCAGGCCGCATGACTTTGTTGAAGTTGGTGTACGCATGGCAGTACTTTGTGAAGATAAAGAGCTGATCTGGTCTTGAGGTTTCCAGACAAATATTTGTTCATCCTTTGTTCTTTCATTACAATATTACACTATGAACTTGATCTTTTACGAAGCACTGGCATGCGTATTATAGTATAATAATGACTCAGATCGTGTCTCGAAAAATTGGGGGTTCGTGGACAACTCTGACATCCACAGGGGGTTCGTGGGGGGGGGGGGGGGTTAGGGAAACCATGCTATACAGTTTACTTTCATCAATTCGTTTACCTCCTAAACGTGACAGAGTGACATAATCGTTCGGCTTCTCAGTTGCAATTAACGAAGGACCATTGTATCGTTAACAAGAGGGCATATGGGCAGATAAAGGCTACCATGGAAACAACAACAACATGGAGTCAAAAAGAGGAAAACAAAGACTATTCATTCTTATCATATATTTCCAAAATTCACTGCATTTCTTGTTTGCAAAGTATGAATGTTTACAAACAAGGAAAGAAATAGAAAAATCCAGGTTAACCAAGAATTTAACATATTAGAAAGTATCTATGTAATGGATATCTAGTCATTTGTTTTCCAACTTCAGATAGTAGTTTGGACGGTTCAATCGAGAAGACAGCCGAGGTCATAAATACTACTATTTGTTCAATAAATAATTTCTAGACAATTAGCAAGCATTCAGCTGGGACAATACCTACAACTTTTAACAACTCATAACTCCACAGGAACCTCAAAGCTTTCAAATTCATGTGTTTAAAGGTATTTGGTATAACCCAAAATATGCTAGAGGTACTGGCAAATAATGGTCACCTTGTTCATAGTTATAAAACCCCTTTCCGTTATTGGAAAAATCGTGAAACTCCTAATCAATATTGGCAGAATCATGAAACCCTTATTTGATATATGTATAATCATGAAACCCCTTATTGATATAGGTAGAATCATGAAACCCCTTATCGATATAGGTAGAATCATGAAACCCCTTATTGATATAGGTATAATCATGCAATACTTTTATGAATACAGACAGAATCCTGAAACCCCTTATTGATATTGGTATAATCCTGAAACCCTTCATTGATAAACATAGTTTAAAAAAACCTTTTCGTTATTGGCAAAATCTTGAAACCCCTCAAAAGTTAAACCATATCTTTTAAGTAATGTGGTGAAATCATAGCTACCATAACACTACCACTGATCAATAAACGCTAGTGGTAAATAGATTTGCTAGCAATTAACAGTCTGTTAGATCAAACAAGCTTGTTTACACAGAAAACAATCAATGGTTCAGTGGACTCAGCTATGATTTTGTATATGTCAAATGTCATTTAAGTTTCCTGTACTACTGCAATACCCTGTGATATGTAATGCCTGGGCAAAACTGAAAGAATCATGAAACCCTTATAATATAGGTAGAATCATTAAATCCCTTATTGATATAGGTAGAATTATGTACTACTGCAATACCCTGCCTGGCCAAAACAGAAAGAATCATGAAACCCTTATAATTTAGGTAGAATCATGAAATCCCTTATTGAAATAGGTATAATTATGAAACCCCTTATAATAAAGGTAGAATCATGAAACCCCTTATTGATATAAGTAGAATCATGAAACCCCTTATAATATACGTAGAATCATGAAACCCCTTATCATAACGTAAAATTTCTTTCCTCTCTATGAAAACCTTTTTGTAATATATAAAAGGAATATAAAAAAATTACAGCAAAGAAATGTAGTTAATTTTTTATTCTAATGGAAATGTTCTTTCATTTCCCTTTTTAATTGAATTGAAATATATAATAACACATATATCTATCAAATTTATTTTATTCAATGAATAAAGCAAAGATGAAATACTTTCCTTGGTATTAGTACAAAAAACAAAACAATAGGATGGAAAATGTTCTCATAAATAAACATTTAAAAAAAAATAATAACAATCAGAATTAGTATATAAGGATGTATAAAATTTTTCTTAAAAATAAATTTGAAACCTAATTCCAAACAAACTCTGTAGCACATAAAGGAAAAAGAGATAGCTAGGTTAGGTTCTTCATGAGATAATACTTGGGTTGAAACAAACCAAGACACATACTATTAGATCATCTTGATATGAAATCAATTTAAATAAATAAATAAAAATAAATCACATGCTGGCAGAGAGCAACAGTATCATAATTATCAATATCATCAGATTGATTCAGCAAAGAAAAACAAAAAAAAACTTGCCAATTCTGCTGTGGTACCATGCAATGCAGAGTTATTCAAGATATGCAGTACACTGTGCAGTTACTATTGTATTAGTTCACAGTCTTGTATGTATCAACCCCTGGTCACCGGTAACTTTGTATGCACAATTGCAACAGTCTCTGCCAGGGTACCACAGTGTGCCACATCCACACATCCCCTTAGTTAGACTGATGGGGTGCAAACAACTTTATTTACATGGTACCTCGCAGGTCCTCATTTATACACTTGGGTGAAGAGAGGAGGCAATTGAGATTAATGTCTTGCCCCAAGGACACAGAGTAAATGATCTGGCCATGACTTCAATCAGCAATGCTTTCGGCCCCACTTGTCTGAAAAGGGTAGTCCACAGGAAACTTTATGTTTGCAAACTTCACCAGGACACTTAGAACATGGTTTTCTCTTTCATCTGTACAAAACTTGCAAACTTCACCAGGATACTTAGAACATGGTTTTCTTTCATCTGTACAAAACTTGCAAACTTCACCAGGATACTTAGAACATGGTTTTCTTTCATCTGTACAAAACTTGCAAACTTCACCAGGTTATTTAGAACATGGTTTTCTTTAATCTGTACAAAACTTGCAAACTTCACCAAGATACTTAGAACCTGGTTTTCTTTCATCTGTACAAAACTTGCAAACTTCACCAGGATACTAAGAACATGGTTTTCTAAATTTCTAATATATTTCTGCCTTTTTTAACATATTTCTGACTTTTCTTGCTCTCATTCACTTGAGATGAAATACTTGAATAATTAAAGCTGAAAAATTAAAAAAGAAAAGACTGCTCTGTTATAAGATTTAAGCTGCAAATCCCTAAATATTTAACCAAAATTCAAGCGACAAAATTGGCTTAAAAGTAAATATATTTTTTTCTTATAAACGAAAAGCAAAATCTGGAAGACCACGTTCCTTTTTAAAGACATCATAGCACTTAAAATATTGATCTTGACAAAGAGACAAAAAAAAACTTTAAAAGTTGCATTGATTGCCGACCCTTTTAGCAAACTGCCCTGTCTTTCTTTGGATGTGTTGTACCTGTACCCTCTGAATGAAATCATCTGTGTTGACATAACAGACCTGTGAAGAGAACCCCAAGAAAATATATATTTTAGTCTCCAGTTTTGAATTAAATGTCACCTAAACTTGGTGGGAGAGATGCAAAATTCACAACCTATATGATCAAGCCAAGCTTCTGTTTGACTTACCTCAAACAGAAATCACTCTGACAAGTCAAAGATTTGACGAAGTTAGACTATTAACTAACTGGGAAAATGAAATTGGTGTTGAAATGCAACCTGCACTATTGCTATAAATGCTCTGACAAAATCAACAGGATATTCCTTTAGCTCTTTAGTCTTTTCTGTTCACTTTTAGCCCTATATACAACAATAAATACTGAATTGTACATGTATTTTGATGCCCTCAGTAGACCATACTGTATATGAAATTGGTGTTGGAATGCAACCTGCACTATTGCTATAAATGCTCTGACAAAAACAACAGGAATTCCGGCTTTAGCTCTATAGTCTTTTCTGTTCACTTCTTACCCTACATAACAACAATGAATACTGAATTGTTAAAAGTATTCTGAAGCCTGCACTAGTCCATACTGTATATGAAGGCTCATTTATCTACTATCTTGAATGATTCAAAATGTCCAAAAAGAGTATGTTGACATTTAATAGAGTTTAATATGCAGACATACCTGAAAATGTCTCGCTCCACCATTGAGCTCGAATGAGTTTCGACCATGGAGCATTCTACGATTGTTAAAGACTAAACAATCACCAGGAACCATTCGATGGGTGACCTGTGATAGGAAGGAGAAGGGTAACTGCATCATGTTTCCCACTCTTACTGGTATGGGTACTGGTATGGACATACACTGATTCCCACTTCTACTAATATTGATTGTGATATACCAATTCCCACTTCTAGTGGTATGGGAACTCATATGGACATACACTGGTTCCCACTTCTACCAGTAAAGATTTTCATATACCAATTCCCACTTCTAGTGGTATGGGAACTCATATGGACAGACACTGATTCCCACTTCTACTAGTACGGATTGTCGTATACCAATTCTCACTTCTAGTGGTATTGGAACTCATATGGACATATGCTGGTTCCCACTTCTACTAATATTGATTGTCATATACCAATTCCCAACTCTAGTGGTATGGGAACTCATATGGACATACACTGGTTCCCACTTCTACTAGTATTGATTGTCATATACCAATTCCCACTTCTAGTGGTATGGGAACTCATATGGACACACACTGATTTCCACTTCCACTGGCATGGGTACTCCAATGACCACACACCAATCCTCACTTTTACTGGTATGAATACTCATAAGGATAACACTGGTATGGGTACTCCTATGTTCATATACTCAAATGCAAACTTAATCTTGAACTGAAAACTATACTTATGATCATACTCCCAGTTCTATTAGTCCTTATGACTCATACTTCAGCAGCCAAGTCACATTGTACACACACTTATTTCATCTCTCTGACTGAGATCAAACGACATAGGATTGATCTGCTGATTATTCATGAATTCCTGAATGGCCAAACTTATCGGTCAAAAAGTTTTTCATTTTAATCTATTTATTTATTTGATTATTTATTTATATTATTTTTTATATGATTTATTTATACTATTTGATTTATTATTTTTTATTATTATTATTATTTTTGTTTATAAAACCTCTGTTAACCTCACAGCAGCAACAACACTTCAGTTCAATGAGATAGAATTGTTTGTCTATAGTTTCGGAAATGTAAGTCTTACAAAATTTGAGTTTGGAAAATCAACAACTATAAGACAATTACACACATTTCTTTGACACGAAATGAAAAATCAAATATTACTGTGGAAAAAAAAGGTTATTTGGAATAAAACATTTTTCTATAATCAGAAGAGTTTTGAACTTTTTTTCAAACTTGGAAACTGGCATCAAATTGCCATGTTATAACACTATACAAGCAGACAACCAGCATAATATTTCCTTTTGGAAATACAGCAGATATTTACCCAAGTCTACAAATGGTTTGGTTTTGTAACAGGAAGCATACAATAGTAAAGTTAAAGTTAACTAATAATCAATATTTGTTTGATCCAAATTTTGTTTGCACTTACAACAGGAGCTTTGTGTATTGTCTCAGCAAATGCCTGGTAGGCTTCAAAGTAGGGTTCAACTAGTTCCTGGAATTAAAAGATATTGAATATGAACACAGAATATTAACCGCATGCCTCACCATATTACAATACTCATCAGTTTCAATCAGTATTTAGGGTTCAAAGTTTTAGCAGTTTCTCTCTTTTGCCATAAAGGCAAGATTAGCCTGTATATATATCCTAAACAACAATGACTTTAGTCATATGGACAAAGCAGGCTAGGCATCTCTGTTAAAACAGGGTATTAGGCAGGTGCATGTCCATGTAAGGAGAGGGGTTATGTCCATGTAAGGAGGGGGGGTTACACACCACCATCTTCAACTCCACACAAAAAAACTAAAAAGACATTTAGTTCAGCTCAACCTTGTGTGTAAACCTAATTTTAAACTTATTTTACAGCCTACATATGCCTCAAATTTCAACGTTTCATGTCTAACATGTTAAGTTTTAAGCACTTTAATATCTTGGATCAGCCCCTGCTAGGTCCAGGGCTAATATTTGACAATTATTGGCTTTGAAATGCAACAACAAACGTGCTTGAAAAATGTTAAACCTTTTTTGAAAATGTCAAATGTCCTTTTTCTTTATCATTCAAGAGGTGACAATGCCAACTGAGCACCAACTGAGCACCTACTGAGCACCAACTAAGCACCACTTGATGACACTCTTGTCTGTTTTTAGACATATTAACCAAAATTATGAGCATATTTAAAGTTACAACTGTTAGAGTAACATGTGTTAACTTTGTAAACAACGAAAACACAAACTCATTGACCTTTACTCAAGGTACGTATCAAATTCTAGATTTAGAAACCTAGTTTAGAATGTCCAAAGTACAGTAATTGAAAATGACATTGAGTCTTATCTCTCAATGACATCTGTAATTCATCCACAGTGTTGGCCCATCTTCCACAGTACCTCTAATCTTGCACAATATTTTTTTATTTTTTATTCAGGGAGACTTTGTGGTTTACAGTGCCAAAAGTAAACAAACAGTTCTTCAGAGTGACTTCACTGGGAATTCACGGTAATATGAATAATACCGTTAGGTTAACTGCCTACAGTATACCATGGAACCTTAAGTATATAGCCAAAAATATATATTTATAACCATTAAATGTTCATTTCCCTCAACGGATGAGTATTGCTGAAGCAGATCTTGACAAAAATTCAATGCTAAATACAATTTTATTGTTTTCCTAAAATATATTTAACCATTAAATGTTTAATTCATTGTTGATTTATAAATGTTGCCAGGTGCCTTATGCTTCCCTCAATAGATTGGTATTGCCGGAGCAGATCTTGACAAAAATACTAAAATGCTAAATGCAACTTTTATTGTCTGTCCTAAAAACATTGAAACAATAGGACAAGAACAGAACAATAGTTGTCAATAACATCCTGCATATCGAAGACAACTGCAGCAAAGTTTAAATTCAGCAACAACCAGATAAGAATCCATAAGTATAAAAATTTCAAAATACATTCAAAATACAAAACAAAATGATTACAATTTGGAATTATCATTACCTCTGAGACTTGAAGTGGGCCTTCAAAAGGTGGTGACCAAACAACATTTGTAATCTGTTCAGAGAACAAAGCATGAAATAGTTCAATGCTACACGCCCACTTTGAGTATCGAACGAACAGACACACAAACAGAACAGATGAACCAATCAATGATAAACATCTAGCAAACTTAGTATGTAAGGTGACATATGGAATCCTTGCGGAACGCCACACAAAACACCCCTTTACGCAGCAAATATCGCTACAAAATAAGCACATTTCGCGCTAACTCTTTTCATAACTTTCTAAGTAGAGCACTCAGAAAATTCTTTCTTCTGTCATTTTGAAGAATATTGTGTCCTCTTTATGATAATGTGTCGTTATTTATTATGCGTGTGAACTAAAGCCTGTACTTTTTAATCTGAGAAAGTAAAAACCACTTCGGAAAGCAGTGAACAGCTTCAAAATGTCCCTATCTCTCAATGCTTACATTGTGCTTGCTGGCAGTGTGATTGCATAACCCATTTTTTTCCTATGCCAAAGAAAAGTTCGTTGACTCCTCTCTCTAGTGATATAAAATTTGACTTGATTGGTCAATATTAAGGCTCGGACTTTTCACCAGCAAATCAAAAGAAATTTTGTGAAGTCCTCCTTTACGCGGCTAATCTGAACACAGCACAGTGTGCAGTGCTCTCACAGCAATTTCGGAGAGTGAAAACAGCAATGCTTCCTGTGCGTATACAACAGCATTTAATTCTCCGATAACGAGCCGTTTATAGAGCAAAAGTTTTCATATGCATGAAGAACTGAGAACATTACAAAGACTAATTAGACAAGAGATGAATCTTGTCATCTGTACTTAGCTGAATACCTTTTGGTGACTGTTAACTGTGATGTGAGGTCTTTGGTACAGATATGCTGCAGGGTTGTCTCTGAAAAGTTGAGAGCATGAAAATAATATACTTGACAAAACTTACCCTGGATATTTGCTTCTTTTTTTTCAAAACAGATTCAGAAAAAGGAAAATATGAACAGAAAAAAAGGACCAACTTTAATATGATACAAGCAATAAAAAGTCAAAGTAAGAAAGGAAACATGCTACAGAAAAAAACATGACATAAACTAGAAAACCAGTGGCAAAGTTAGATAGCAAAGACAAAGTTAACCACGCACCTGTCAAAATGTATTTTCTTAAACGTGGCAGGTACTTTGAGCAAGGTTTGGAAGTGGTGAGGGTACTCCTGTCGAAAGTTCTCAGCTGCATAGAAGGCATCGATGAATAGACTCTCACCTCCTGTGACTTGCGGACAAAATCTACAAATCAATCAACAAATGAAAATAATCAGATGTATATATCCAATACGTTATGTCTTTGATAAATGTTAGTGTTAGTACCTGTGGCAACTATGTAAGCTTTTCCAGCTCGTTCAAAACAAATTTATTTATTTGTGATGTGTACTGCATTTGCACCTTTTTGGGTTTGCACATCTTAACAACAGTGATATTTTCGAATGTCACAAAGACCTTGACAAGATCAGGACAATTTAATACTCCAGAGGGACGATATACTTCTGTTGCAAGATATGGGACAATGCTGATTAATTGGGACACATGGTATCCCTAGGTATGCAAATTACTGTAGCTTCTGACTGGCACCCCAGCAAAGATATGGCTAAAATAGGCATTGCCAACATCTGCTAGGATCGTAATAGTTCGGCTGGTAAATATGATCATGTGGCGGCTGCATGGTTTGCAGCTCAAACCAGCAAAACATTTATTGTCTGCTTAAAACATTGACCACATCTTCCTGACCAAGTATCTGTTATTGGTTAACTTATTATATTTTGTTAAGGTTTAAGTCTTCTCTGAAATGATCTCATATTATTATCCTTCAACTACAGTACAACATCCTTGTTAAAATGCTCTATATCCAGAAATTGCCACGAATCAGAACAACCACACTTGAGAGATCCGGGGATGCAAATTCGACAACTTAAGTAATGTTGCGCAAATATTTCCATCACAGGCAAAGTAAGGATTCTCAGTACCTTAAACAATGAAGGAGCTGCAGGCCTGGGGGAGACTCGTAGTACATTAAATCTTGGTGAACGTCCAAGCTGATTTGTGAATATGCAACGTTGATTGGATTCTCTACTGCAACCACATCTGAAACCTAACAGCGGGAACAAATGATTTTGAGTTGGTTAGCATCATGTTTTATCTCTAGAGCAAGGCAAAATATGTCACCACCAAAAACAGAGCTAGTATTGTTCGATACAGGTGACAAACGCCTACAGTGGAATTACGACCTTCCATACTAGGTTTGAATCCTGGACAGACAATTAATTCCATAGCATAGTTGGGTAGGGTGTCTGCATGTAAAGCGAGAGGCCTGTGGTTCAAATCCTGGTGGAGGCTGGAAGTTTTTGTAACTGTTCTGCATTTTTCATCTCATTACCATATCAAAGATATATATATATCTACATGGATCCAACCTAGCATTGGATAAATGTGCTGTAAGAAGCACACTAGCTGACTGGTATTCATGCAGTCATTGGTTTAAATTCTTTTGGAGCCAAAGATAAAACTCATTAAATCTCAAAATATAAATTTCCATAGGTCAGATACCTGAATTTACTTCAGTTTTAGTACAGTAGTTCTGACCATTAGCACTTAATGATGATTCAACTCTTCAACATTGTTAAGAACTAACATTTCATGTAATGTCAGCTGCATCCAGGGATTGCTACGGTAACACACCATAGTTCAAATTTGCTCAGGGTAAAAGTATTAATGTTTAACAGTTAAAGAGCAAGGATCAACGGCCATTGATTAGTCTTACCTTTCCATAGAGAGTAGTTGTAACTGGTCCAATTAGTTCACCGACCTGAAAAGTTATAAAGTACAATTACGTACTTCATCAGTTTGAGAAGAACAAAGACTAAAAAAATACTAATCTGCTAAAGCTTGTGTATATAAGAAAATGCAGAAAATAATAGATGTGACAATAGAATTCAAATATAAAATGTATGTTAGTATAAGTACCTTCCCCGACCCCATCCCCCCCCATCCCCTCCCTTTCTCTCTGCCTTCAACTTTAACCTTTACTTCTAATCCTCATGTATTCATCTTCTTTGCTGTTTTGGTTTTAATGATCTCAGCAAACTGCAGAATGAGTTTTCCTTTAATAACTAACAGTACACATAGTAAACTGTGTTAGAAGAAAGATGCACAGCATTAAAACCAATGAACAGACATGCACACTGATGGATGAAAGACAGAAAAACATACAGACAGTCAAACAGACAGACAGTCGGACAGAAAAAAGGAAGAATGCAGACAATCTGCAAGAGTATATCTTTTCAAGTAACCAATGATCTTACATTTTACAATCCATATCTTGGGGTTTGCTATAATTTCCAGTTCCTTCTAGAGAAATGTTTAAAGGGAGTGAAGACTCGCGCACAAAGAAACGTCTGATGCCGGTAATCTGACCTAGTTTCAAATGAGGTGTAACAGAAATGTTAGACACCACCATCGATCCCAGCAAATACACACACAGCTTGCTACCGTCGGTACTTAGACATTAGTGTACAGTCAATATATACAGCTACAGTCAATACCCACAACACAGTGTACATAGCAGCGATGGACATCTCAGGTCCTGCTAAGATAACAAGGTATCACTTTCATAACTGTCTGCATTTTGTAGCGTCAAGAAAAAAACATCACCTGCTAGACACGGAAAGTTAACTTTTTCAGATCGCGGCACACGGTTTGGGGCGAGTCTTCAATGCCTTGAAACATACTATGAGAGTTGACATTTTCAGCACCTACCTTTCCACTTGCTCCTGTCTCTGTTGGTACATTAGTGACTACGGTCACACCACTAAGGTTGAGGTTATGTAACCACCTGAGGATTGAAACAAAGGTGGACTTGAAGAAACAGACGGAGACACTAAATAGTTAGATTGACTTATTAATTAGATTTTTAACATGCATGCAACAGTTTATATCAATAACATACCAACATATAAAACTGGCTGTGACAAAGTAGCCAGATTTTTCATCACAAAAACACAAAACAGAGGTGACTTACTCAAAGTAATGACTACTCTCGGTATCTGAAACTGCCTGATAGTCAAAGGCTTTGATTGGGCCCTGTAATGGAAGTAAAACATTCATCAATCATTATAGACAAAGATAAGTTATCACCAAAGCTGCAAGTATCATACTGCAATATCACACTCTATCATCTCAATCAAACAAAACTGTTAGCAAACTGTTTATCCACTAAAGAGCCTGTGTAAAAGAATATGTAAAGGTATTAGTGGGCCTGACGTTTCGATCCTAGCAGGATCTTCTTCAGAGGCCTTAGCCTATGTAAAATGGTGCACGTATACTCAAACCACATTCTAAATAGGGAAACTACCTGGAAAGCCAGTTTAAATAACTTTACAGTCTGAAATGGTGTTACGACTCCTGGGGCCGATAGTACTTGGCTCCACAGTATTAGGACTGTGATGAGTATTAAAAGTATTGTTTCGTCGGTGCCGAGTGGTGTCAAAACTGATCTGTCGTAACAAACCATGACAGTTATGCCCTCTTTGTTTCAACAAGCAGTACCCACAATTAGGGTACAGGCTTATCACACTTGTACAGCTGCATACAGTATGTACCATTAATCCTGTGAGATATTCTTCTCATAATTGAGTGACTATGTATGCTCTGTTGTGATCCAATGTTGTGATGCAAAATGAATTCTGTTAATATACTTTTTTTCACACCATCCATTTATATTTAAATGAGATCCCAAAACTCATTTGTTCGGATATTTACAAGTGACGAGCCTACCTGTCTCCCAACAACCTAAGCACTCTCGTTCTACCGTGCCTGGAATGAACTGGTAACCTTTTAACACTGTGCGCCCTCTATGACTT
Source organism: Apostichopus parvimensis (assembly GCA_000934455.1). NCBI lineage: Eukaryota > Metazoa > Echinodermata > Holothuroidea > Aspidochirotida > Stichopodidae > Apostichopus > Apostichopus parvimensis. The sequence goes on along the minus strand of KN888617.1, from coordinate 11,996 downwards.
GCCCCCTCCGGTCGGTCAATGCCCTCCCTTCTCATGAGACCATCCAATATACTCTTTTTTTGTCACACAATCCATTTAATATTTAAGTGAGCTACTAATTCGATACATAAAATGATTGGGATATATTGTTAATTAATAATATTTTTAATTATGATACCTGAGTGATATATGGAGGATCCCTCATCTCTGATTTTGCCTGTAGACTTTCTGTACTATAACTGAAAAGCTTTAGCCACTCCTGTGGAAGTCTGACAATGTGTTTTACCTCCTTAAACTGAACCTCAATGAAAGCTCCATCTGTAAATGAAAATTTAAAAAATAAATAAATAAATAAATAAAAAAAATAATCATAAGAAAGTGGTGGCAGAGAGATAGGTAAGAGTGAAATTTTATGTCTACATGATACCTTGAGAAATTTAAGAAATCTTTAAGGATGGGTTAACGAGGGGCAAAAACTATTCCTCCTTTTCCTTCTTCCAAGATTCAAAGAGAGGAAATAGAGAGAGCTTTAAAACTGACCAACGAAATATGGAAGGATGGATATAGCAAGTTTCAAAGAAGACATCAATAAATGATTAAAAAAATTAAAAATCAACCGTCCTTAATAAAACAGAATGAGTCACATTGGTATATCTCATGAAAGTGATTTAAACATTAGCACAATTATTACAGATTAAACTAAAGCCCTACAATTTTAGCTCTAGAATGTTAGTATTATTAAGTCTCGGCATAACTAAGGCATTACATTATGACCACCTGGACGTCTAGATGGTTGACCTGTTGAAGCATTCACAGTCGAATATTATGAATCGTGGTCATCTGCAGCCGCCGCAGGCCTTCTTCATTTAATGGTTTACTCTCCCTTACATACTTTATTAAGGGAATATTGATATTTCAATTTCGGATCTCCTCTCAAAAAATAATCTTACCTTGATTTTACCCCGATTTTACAAACTGTTTAACTTTCTAACCTCTGCTGACAATGATAAACATCCACTAAAGTCACAAGGCATTTGGGAATTAATAAGAAGACTCCACATGATGCATGCTGGGTAATGAGAACTTGTTACACTATAAGCCTGCACTTTTGAGTACTATGTTTTTCAGACAACTGGTACCAGTGTACAAAACATAGCGAGGTATATGGAGGCTCAAATACTGACATTTCATGTCCCCAAAAAAAAAAATTAATAGGTTACTTATTCAGAGCTCTATACGGGTGATATCATCTTGAAAACCAACAAGATTCCAGTGGATTGCAAACTACCCTGAAATTGTTGTAAACTTGTAAGCTTTGAGAAATGTAGATTTAAAAGGAGGACATGGGCCTTGACTGTGAAGTAGGTCAGTGGGGTGTGGGGGAGGGGTGGGGTGGGGGAGGGGTGGGGTGCAATGCTAATGTTACCACCTTTTGGAGGCTGGGCTGATTTGAGTGCATATGCGGAATGGAGACAGGTATAAAGAGAGGTGTGAAGGATACTGTAAGTTCTTGCAAGTTCTTATTTAAAATAAAATAAAACTGTAAGCAAACTGCTTATCCACTAAAGAGCCTGTGTAAGAGAATGTGTAAAAGTAAGTTGGCCTGACGTTTCGATCCTAGCAGGATCTTCTCCAGAAGGGACAAAAAACACGCACAGAATACAGACAGGTTAATGAGCATGGTGAACACAAAGAGATAGATGAAAGGGGATTAGTAGACAAGGGATGGAGAGAAGATCGAAAGAAAAAAAACCAACAGGGGAAGAGGAGAGGTAGGAGATAAACTGTAGAGGGACAAAGAGAAGATTAAGGGAAGAGGGTAGGGACTAAAATAGAGAAGGACAAAGACAGAAGAATCTAGGATATTACCATCATTTTCAAATTCTTTGGCATTTACAGCAGTTAATTTCCACGGAATGTCGCCAGGTTTGACAATTTTCTGTCCACTGTTGGGTTGCATACAATCAGAACAGAAGCAGTTGAACCAAAGCCACTTCGAATGGTATCTGAAATGGAATGCAGTGAGAAACTGTGACTTGTGTCTATGTTAAGTAGGTCTTGTTATATATATTTTTCTTTTTGTAAAATGATAAATATAGTCTTCTAAACAACAGGTCTTCTAGTATTGACAAATACAACACTAGAGCAACTCTTAAAGGGTGTGAAGACTCGCGCACAAAGAAACGTCTCATGCTGGTAATCTGACCTAGTTTCGACTGAGGTGTAACAGAAGTGTTAGACACCACCATCGATCCCAGAAAATACACACACAGCTTGCTGCCGTCGGTAATTAGACACTAGTGTACAGTGTCAGTAAATACAGCTGCGGTCAATACCCACAGCACAGTGTACATAGCAGCGGTGGACATCTCAGGTCTAGATGAAATATAACAAGGTATCACGTTTCATTACTGTCTGCATTTTGTAGCGACAAGAAAAAACGTCACTTGCAAGCAACGGAAAGTTATCTTTTTCAGAGCGCGGCACGCGGTTTGGGGCGAGTCTTCAATGCCTTTAACATGCACATTCACACTGTTTATACATTGGCAGAATTACAAGGGTTAATTACTCTGATTTAAGTCTTGCAAGAAATCAACCTTTTAAAGCGAGAAAGACTATAAGACTCACATTCACTAGGAAAAAAACAGAGTCTCAATTGCCAAGTGTTATATGTTTTATTTTATGTTCATTTAGTGTACACTGCACAGCCATTTAACTACTCGGACACACAAGTTTCCCTCCGAAAAAATGTCAACAATAAGAAAAAGAGAGAGAAAAGAAAAAAAGAGCAATTATGATTCATAATATAATTGTATGCATTGTTTCTTCATATTATTTCTGTAAGTAAAAGAAATGCTACAATCGGGAACTTTATAAGAATATGACAAAATGGCCCTTGGTTACATTCAAGTGGCCCCTGGTTTAACGAAAACAGTGCAAGAATCCAGGCCCCTTGGTCCTTGAAACTTAATTTTTGATGTAATTAGGGCTAACCAATCAAAATGAGGTCAGTTCTGCAGTGCGTTGCTGCTCAAGCTTTTTACAGAAAGATATTCAAATTAAAAAGCTGATGTTGCATGTCTACCTGCTGGTACAGTCATCTTTCCAAGTGACATCAACCATGCCATCCTGACAAATTAGCTTATGAACGATTTGACTATTTTTTACATGGCTACCCAGAGATGCTTGCTGTTGAGACAATGAAAATATGAGGGTTATCATACCATACCTTTTGCATTTTATTATATATTTTAATCAAATACAATAAAATTTTATATATGAAGCGTTATAATTTAATGCGCTTGGACTCCCGAGCAGAACTTATTTGAGCTGTTTTCGGTTTCCCGAAAAATAGTGACCTTGCAAAATTGTGAAGGGGACCGCAGATTGTCAGAAATGACTGTAACACGGATCGCAAAGTTGGTAATTACTATTACAGTTAGATTTGTCCAACAAAGCAACAAGACAGAATTGCTGTAGTCAAAGCTGAAGACTTCGTCAGAATGCTGATCAGCGAGGTTTCTGTATTTTTATGTCGTTTACCCCTCAATCCCTATGCAAATCAAAACTCTGAAAGGATTTCGCTTTACGAAAGAACTTGCTTGGCAGGTAAATAGTAAACTACAGTAGTTCAGTGAGGACATGTACTGCCTAAATGTACTTCAATTGTGCGCTTCATGTTGCTAGCGGAGTGCAGACTACATCCAACCATAGAGCACGTCCTGATCCATCATGTACCCTAGCTGCTTTGCAGTATTTGCAAACAACCAGCTCCACGAAAATGATAGAATGTAAATAACTTTTTTACGCAATGTCGATTAAATCTCACTACATCTGACGATGCATGAAATACAGTAGTTTAGACACGGACGTTGCACCCAAAAAATCACCCAAAAAATAACTGCAGCACATGGTCAAAGGTACCGCGAAAATTTATGCAAGTTTACGACCGAGAGATTACTGTTGGATGAAGGCACATTATACATTAATTAGCAACTCTCAATGCGGAGAGAACAAACATAGGCCTACTCTAAGGGGAAAAGTACTTTCAGTATCAGAGATGTAAGCTTCTCACAAAATTCATAGATTGTCTCAACTCATAATATTTTGTGATCAAGGAAATCAAATATTACGGGATAGTCTCAGAAACAATTCATGTGCATCTTCATGACATAAACGCTTCTTGTCAAAACATACGTATGTGACAACAAGGCTTTAACATTATGATATTTGAGTGCACATATATGATAGCCTATACCACAAACTAAGCTATATCTACACAAGGCAAAGTAACGTTACAAGTAGTAGCATTAATCTATATCAGCTGACGATGACGGGTAAATCAGACTCTAGATTTCTTAGCATACAATGCATGAACAAGAACAACCAATACAGTGTGTACTATGTGCACTAGAGTGAGAGAAATGTGTGGGTTTGGTGCATAGAACACCAGCTTTGCGGGCAAGAGAAATATAGACTGCATCTCCCAATGATGCATGTTTAGCAAACTGTGGTAAAACAAATCACAAAAAAAGTCAACCGCGTGCTTGTCTGACGGTGTTAGATTCCTACCTGTATCCCGTAGTCCCCACCCTCCTTCCCTGCCCTCTTTCTGACGGTGTTAGATTCCTTCCTTGTATCCTGTTGTCCCCACCCCCCTTCCCCTGCCCTCTTACTGACGGTGTTAGATTCCTTCCTTGTATCCTGTTGTCCCCACCCACGATGCCCTGCCCTCTTACTGACAGTGTTAGATATCTACCCAGTATCTCATTGTCCCTCCCCCCATGCCCTACCCTCTTACTCAACTAGATGTAGAGCTCTGGTATGTACTGTAAACATACATCTAATGATTCTCAACAAGACCTACCATACAGTTTAGGTTACAGCATGGAGTTAGAAGAGACTCCATGGTCAAAGGATCGCTGTCCTCAACTTTCTCCATAGTTCTCACCTTCCAGTCCTTGAACCTTCAAGATCTAAAATTACAAGGACATTCAGGATCTCATATTTCAATTAAAAGCAAAAATCAAAAAAATTCCTTGTAATATTAGATTTCAACTTACCAGGAGATTTTCATATTCCAGTGGATCTGATTTCTTCTTTGCACATGTATGAAGTAGATGACTTGTTTCCCCGGATCCTGCGCTGACCACTGGTAGAGAATTTTTGGAAGTTGACGCAAAGCGCTGGCCGCAGGCATTTGCACTTTGTCGAAGTAGCACCCTTAATGTTGCACGAGCCACTTGTGTGGAGATAAACATAATGTACTACAGAGGAATAAAATGTAAAAAGAGGTTGTTTACATAAAACAAAACAAAACACCAAAAATAAATATATATAGAAAACAAATCTCAAGAAATATTCTGAATTAAGGCTGAACTGTGAATTCCTCTTGAATTATGATTTCTAGCTGCTTTTTGTATTACAGAAAGCATACGTACAACAAATTTAAACAGTGTCAGAAATGTATCATGTAGCAATACCAGCTTTTTTTTACCCACATTCTTTTTAGAGATGGATCTAGATTTAGGGTAGTTCTTTTTAACAAAGTCCATTTTTCATAGGGTTTAAAAACAAAATGGGCTATGTCCTTCTTACTGTATATACAGTAGTCTCCTAATGTATGCGGTAATATTACTTATTAATGCAGATGGGTAAGGTTTTAAGATAGTGCTTGCTTTCCAGCACGATGGGTAAACTTCCACTCTCCAGTCAATATAATCTCTTCAAACTTATCTTGAAAGATGTGATCAAGCTGATTATATTCTCTCTGAATATACTGTATCAAGCCATAAGAACCTTTGTAATTTTAATAATATTCAACCTGGTCTAATAAAACTTGTTTAGCTGTGTATCTGGCCATCTTTAACCATATCTGTGTATCTGGCCATCTATAACCATAACTGTTTATCTGGCCATCTTTAACCATAACTGTGTATCTGGCCATCTATAACCATAGTTCTGTTTATCTGGCCATCTTTAACCATAACTGTGTATCTGGCCATCTCCATTCATAACTGTGTATCTGGCTGTCTTTAACCATATCTGGTCGGGAAAGTTTTACCATGTCATATCGTGACAGATATAGGTAAATTCCCAAATTTGGGAATTTACGCGAAAGAGCTCAATTTTCAAGTTTTATTTTTAAGTGTACTAGTGGTACCGCTCGATGCCAGTTTATTAAGTAAGTAATTAATATGATTTACCTGGGCCCAAAATTTGAATGTACATGAATTAAATATCAGTTTGCAAATGTTTCGGTAAGGTATAGTAAAAATGTGTAATGTGCATGCACATTACACATATGCATCACCATATGCGTACAGTAATTACATTTTGTTTTAATTAAAGGAAGTCTAATGGGAACATTCCATACCCTGTATACACAAGGCAAACAAGTTCCATTCAGGTGAATTATTTTTAGAAAACTGTAAACACTTTCATGTATTCACATCAGATATAACTGGTACTAAGGATGTTAATTGAAGGGATTATTCTTACTTAATGATAACTAGTATACAGACCGACAGAAATCATGGACAACGCAGGCATTAAACTGGTCCTGCGAAAATAAGTTTGACCTGCCTATTAACTTGCACAAAGTAATTTAACAGATACTGTACATACAAGTACACAGTCAATACGTTGCACACTTGATCAAAGGGTAAATACTACTGTACATACGCATCATTTACTGTACATTCGACACACAAACGCTGAGCTACATTTAAGCCAACCAGAGCAAGAAAAACTCAAACAGAAAGAAATAACACAAGAAATGAGAGGTACATTTATGGAGGAAGATACTGTACAGTAGTTGATCAAACTTAAAGGTAGTGAAGACTCGCGCACAAAGAAACGTCTGATGCTGGTAATCTGACCGAATCGAATCGAATGAAGTGCAACAGAAGTGTTAGACACCACCATCGATCCCAGAAAATACACACACAGCTTGCTACCGTCTGTAATTAGACACTAGTGTACAGTCAATACATGCAGCTACGGTCAATACCCACAACACAGTGTACATAGCAGCGATGGACATTTGAGGTCCAGAACTCCAAATAAAAGATAACAAGGTATCACGTTTCATTACTGTCTGCATTTTGTAGCGACAAGAAAAAAAATTTCACTTGCATGCAACAGAAAGTTAACTTTTTTAGATGGCGGCACGCACTTTGGGCGAGTCGTCCGAGCTATCCTGCCCTTAGTTGGTATAGTGATCCCTATATAACCATTTCTTAGCTGGGGGTGCCAGTCAGAAGCCACAGTAACCTTGTAGTACGATGTAACCGCTTTTATTGGATACATACCCAGACAGTGCTGTGACAGGATTTTAAGACAAACTCAAATGTAAAATGAATAACAGAAAAATTAAATAACTTAATACAAAAATTTCTTCAATAAAAACTACCAAGTGACTTTTATCTGTCTTCACATTCTTGATATCTTATTCCATGCGTACTCTAAATTGTACATTCCAAATTGTTCAAAATTACTAATATTTACCAAAAACTATTTTACTTTCCTGACAAAAAAATCTCCTCCAAATAATCATGGTCAGTCATCAACAATCTGGGCAAATGTTTAAAAGATTTCTTCTGGTTGTACCTGGGAAAAGCAATTTTTAAATTTTGGTTGCTCAAACAGCAAATTCGGTTTAATATTACTATAAAAAAATAAAACCTAATGTAGCAAACTTCCATACTGTTAGTACTGTGTTTTAAATAAAGAAAGATCAATATTTACACTGTAGGAGAGATGTGTAGGCTTAGTGAATAGTACAGCAGCTTTGTGCCAGTAAACTCCCTTTGTGTGGATCATACTTTAGGCTTACCAAAGGTTTGTTTTATTTCCATGTCTCCAATGACATGGTGGAAAGTAGCAAGTTATCATGTTATCTATTTGTGTGTATTCTAGTTACAATGTAATCTGATTTCTATGTAAACAACTAGTCAACCCTTGGACGACCTCCAAAGCTGAACTGATTTTCCAAACAGAAAATTTGATGGTCTAGAACATTCATAGGTGTAGGAGCCTAATTTGATTTGGGGGGGGCTGTAAGAACTTGCCCGTAAAATATAACTTACATTTTTCACGCGCTCCGCGCGCGTTCATCATGTTAATGTGCATATCATAGGCATTCATGGGTAATTATAACAACACATGCCAATAACATACCATCATTTTCTGTGTTATTACCCTTCCATATTGGTTATAATTATTGGGGAAGTCGTGATCATAATAATATAAGTTTAACCATTTTACATTAGTTCAGTAGTCAATGGCGCCACCCATGCAGTCAATCGCGACATAAACCCAAATGCTTTTAATCATTTCTTCTGCACAAAGTCCACAATAAGTCAAAATCTTCTAAGTCGTGGTATAACATCACACTACATCTGTCCATTTGATTACTGGGCTAACCTTTTCTCCCTTTATGGTAAATCATCTGTTTCTAAAGGGAAACTCCCCAAAAACCCATCAATCAAGGCTCCGTATTTATCTCAAATGCCTAATATTTATTGAATTATTTCCAGTTACAAGAGGAGACTGTTGCTACTGGCCATGTTGATTACACTGCTTTTATCTGCACATGGTAGTTATCCTAATTAATGTTGTGAAAACAACAAGTAAACATGTTTGAAAAAGAGTGATAAGAGTTTTATACCTGGATCCTACAGACTGATAATTTAATCTACAAAATCTCCAAAGATTGCTTCATTAAAAGATCGCTTCATTTAAGATTGTTTCATTTTCATAAATTTGTACTCTTAATTTGTCACTAAAAAAAACTTTACAATCTTTCAGAGTAACAAACTGTTTCGAAACTTTGATCTGCTAATCAGGTTAGTCACTGAACATGCTTTGTATTTATGTTTACAAACAGTTAACATTATTATTATGTTCACCGCTAGATGATGTCAACAATCCAATAGGATGGTACTCAATTTTTAAGGATCAACTTGAAACAGTTTATCTTGTTATCTTTTTTAAGAAACTTAAGTGTGCAGTTCCACATGTTTCTGCCTGTATCTTTCCCTGTGACACAAACATTTTCATTTCCTATTACAGTTGTGATCAATTAATCAATTGTGATATACAGTTGTGATCAGTTTATAGACACTGTAATTAAACTATCTGAACTTTAAAGATTGCTTCATTTTAATAAAGTTGTACACTTACATGTCATTAAAACAAACTTGACACTCTTTCAGAGTAAATGTAAGATGTGTCTCAAATGAAAACGAACAGGTGTTGTAGCTTTCGTCATGCTGTCCCCCATTTGTGGAACTCACTTCCAGTAGATGTTAGGTCTCTGGACTCCCTTCATCAGATTAAACATCATCTTTAAACTCATCTTTTTGACATTGTGATTACATGTTTCTATTTGACATCACCTGCATAGTGCATTGAGCAACTTTTCATTGATTCTGCACTATATGAGACTAGGAATTATAATTATTATATTATCATCGTCGTTGCCGCCGCAAGATTGTATTTATAATATATTATTTTTTTATCGAGGTAGGCAAGGAATAAATAGGGTGCATTCCACACTGCAGATTTCATTAATAGCTTTGGATTGTAATGGTATGGTAATGTGTATTTAAATAGTAAAACAGTTATAGTTTTGACAGATAACTCCTGATACTGGGTAACTTTAATTTCAGTCATCAAACTAAAAAAAAATAGATTCTGAACTTGAACTGCCATGCATGTAGAAAGTTTTCTAAAACTATGGTCTGGACAGGAGAGGGGGAGAAAGTGAAGATTTGTTGTAGAATAAAAGCCTTTCATGGAATCAAAGTGAAGGACAGCAAGTAGCATGTTTCGTTCTGAAACACCAGTGATTAGACAAGTATGTTGAGTACTACGGTCACGGTGATGGAACAATTTGTACAAATCTGTGCAATGTTTTCTGGGTGCACCAAATAAGTGGTATCGACCATACTACTGCAGGTTCAATCTACTACTTTGTTTAGTTTTAATTTCCTGTACTGCATACATACATTACTTATTTCTTTAGGCCTAGTACTAATAAAGACACTACATATACTAGGCCAACTTATCTTCTTACCAATACCACGTCTTCACTTTTGATATTAGGGCCTAACCCATTTTGTGTTTCAACCTACCAAGTACCATGATACATTTCTGAGATTATTGAACCCTTTTCACCTGTATCTACTCTATGTTGTCTAAATTATGTTATTTATATATCTTTGTCAATGACGCCCTCCGAATAATTAAGCTCTAGCTTACCGTCACACAAAAGTAAACTTTGATATATGAGTATTATGACCGAGTTTAAACAGTCAAAGTCATCTTCACAGTAATAACACATAGCTCTGTTCTGTACGTTAGCGAAGAGCTGACGCATATATAAATGTCACTTAGGCCTAACTTCACGAGCAGTTAGTACGTAGTCGTAGAGTTATTCTCTTGATGCAAATATTGCACAGACTAAATCTTTGATACATTTAACGATACTTACCTCTGCTATAAAAGAAAGTCTTGAATCACAAAGGGTGATCTCTCGGGTGCTTGGTTTACTTGAGTCTAACGTTACTATATGTGACTCAATCATGTACATATACGGGAAACTTGCATTCCAAAAGTTGTCGTCTGCTTGGGTTGCAGTGCACACTCTTGTTGTGAGACGTCACATGTGCTTGTGTGGACGATTGAAAGTGATTGAAGCAGGGAGTTGTTATGGATAACACCTCCCTGATTGGAGCACGGCTAGAATTTTTGGGAGTAAACAGACATAAATTGTATTATTGATAAATTTATAGAGGGTATTAAATAAGTGAACAGAATTATTTTCAGATTGGAAGCGTATACGAAATAAGAGCTGACTTTATACCACAGCCCATGCAATACCACTCTCCGGTCCGCGTATTTTTTTTCCCCAGGACGAACGTGGGCATCGGCCAATCAAATCCCTGGATTCCAAACATGTGACGCTTTTTCCAAAAACATGTTCTGAATCTTTTTTCCTAGTTTTGACCCCAGATTATGAACGACAATCCTTTATTTTCTTAGATTGTAGATCCTTAGCCCACTGTTTAACCCCTAACTCTGATTTCAAACGAATTTGTAAATTCCTGAAAAACCTGAAACCCACGTTCGTCCTGGGAAAAAAAAAATACGCCTCGCGGGGAGAACCATTACTTCTCATGCTTCAGCAATCTATGAGGGCGGGGCAGGGGGTGGGCAGTTGCTAATTGGCTATGTGCGTAAAAAAGGCGGAGCTTATTTGTGGGGTAATTGTGGGGTATAGTAGTTTAGTGATATGAAAGACTAATTGACGCCAAACCTGAGTGTCCTGAAACATCCCTCAATTTAAATGCATGAAGGACTCAAAGGTATGTGTTTGATCAACTACATCAAGGAACAATGCGTGTTTCAATCTTTCAATTAAAGGGATGCGGCATGAAAGACTCACTGCCAAACATGAGGAGGGTTCATGAATTAAGCTGGGCCCATACTTGCATATATTTTGAAAAACCCAATGGTAAACGTGAGTGTTTAAGCAGGGAGTTTCCATAAACAACTCCATGGTTTAAGACTATGAAGGAAATACGAGTATTCCGAGAATGGAAAGACTTGTAACATTAAGATTTCATTATCAGGCCTGCGGGTTCACGAAAATTCCTTCACATTACCATAACTCTAATGAAAAGGCGTTGAAGACTCGCCCCAAACCGCGTGCGGCCATCTGAAAAAGTTAACTTTCTGTTGCTTGCAAGTGACGTTTTGTTCGTGTCGCTACGAAATGCAGACAATAATGAAACGTGATATCTTAATTGTTATCTTTAGCTGGACCTGAGATGTCATTCGCTGTATCGTTTGTATACTGTGCTATGGGTATTGACCGCAGCTGTATGTACTGACTGTACACTATAGTGTCTAATTATGACAATGAAACTGTTTATTTCCAACACAAAAGATAAGTACATTTTAAACAAGAATTCATATACATATAATCAAATAATCATGGTATTATATTT
>KN888616.1:22016-32216 GCA_000934455.1 Apostichopus parvimensis | reverse complement strand
TATATATTACTGGTCCGTCACTCGGATTATCATTAAACCAAAAATATCGAATAACAACAAAGATAAATAAAACAACAATGAATTATTCTTGTATAAAAACAAATTCATATATAATAAATAAACCACTAACACACTCTCCTCGGGGCGATTACACTTCTTATGACTTCCAGAAGTTTGTGGTTTTGTGAAAATATGACAAAATATGTCCACCTGAAAAATAAGGTATATTTCAACCATATCTTCCCTGTCTTTTATCCCTTGACGCGTCAGTAAACAATATTTTCTTAATATCTTAAACCAACAAATTATAGATCAATTGGCGTTCCTTACATATTCTTGTATTTCGACCAAAATTCTACTCTGTACCTCCCTATTACTTTTTCCTTCCGATAACTTCAATCAATTTACACAAGTCGGTGATTTTTAGCCACAAATTATGATTTGAGTCCTCCATAAGAGGTTGAAATAGTGCGGTAAGTGTCGGGCTAACGGAAGGCGAGTTCAAGCCCCTATACCGCTCAGCCTTCCCAGCTGCTTCCGGTAACTCACTTCAACGTTGTCAAAATTAGCTAGAGGCGTTAAAGAAAAAATATATGCAACGGAGTCCTACAAGCTGAAGGTGACTAGAAAGAGCGAATTTTACGAACATAAAGAGAGAGAGGGGGAGAAAAAAAAAGAATTTATAGAAATTTGACAGAGATTTTCTTAGCCCTTGCTTCATCCCGTGAAATTGGTTATCATTTTATTTGTATTTAATAAAACTATATAGGTGAGAAAATAATTCATTATTTTCTAGAGAAGGGTGTAAATGAGCAGACGACGTTTCCACAACAAAACGGGAAATTTTTATTTGTCACATTTTGGAAATTTCTACGAACTGTGTTCTTATATTTTTGGACTTGTTTCTTTTCTTTTTTCTTCTTTGTTCCCCTCTTTGGGGCGTTTTGTTTGGTTTCATAAAATAAACTTGTTAGGACTTTGTTAGGACTTTGACATCAGATTTTAGGGAAAAATCTAAGGGATGAATTCTTCCGAGAACGCATACAGCAACAAAATAAAAGACAAAGAAAAACAAAAAGCACAAAAAGCACAAAACTAGAGGGGGGAAATATTACGGAACATTTACCAAATGTAAATATTAATTAATTCTTTTTTGATTATTGCATTGTTTTGATGAAAACACAAATTGATAAATCTGTTTTCTTCTCCATTTGTCATGAGAAATAAATTTTTCACGGAAGTTGATAAATTTTGGTCGACTTGCCGGGTTGGGAGGCGGCCGGGGGGGGGGGGGGGGGGGGGGGGGGGGGGGGGGGGGGTGGATGATAGCTTATAAGGATTATTATGCGAGTGGTGAAACAAGGGCAGCTGAATCGGACGCATCGGTGAAAAGTACGTAAGGAATGGCTTTGGAAATAATTCTGAGAAGCATAACCGCAAGTTAAACTTTGTCTAAACTGTGGTCACCTAAACAGTTATCTCTCTCACTCTAAGCATTATTTATGGTAAAATAAAACGTTAACGTGCAAATATTATAGACTTGCAAACTAATATACTTCGTAAAAGCCACTTCACTATATTAATTACTTTAATGATAATATGCGTGTTTTCATCGAAGCATGGGAGATAACATTTACCCCCCCCCCACACCCCTACCCTTCCCTTCAGTATATGGTGTTACTTCATATATTGTTATATGGGTATGCATTCTCTCTAGTTCGATTATATTCTGTGACGTTTTCTATTTTCACAACATATTTGATAACAGTTTTATGCAGAATATTGAACAGTCCAGGTTTAATTAAAACCGATGAAGAAAAAGACAATATCTCCGCTTCCCCGCACCTCTTATTACAGAGTTTTTGCAAACAAACTAAATTTAAAAGATAAGTAAGTTCCATGATTGAGAAATTCCCTTCACAATGTGCATAGCTTCTGTTTTGTATTCTTCTTTTTTCTTTCTTTCTAATAAGTCATGTTTTAGGGGGGGGGGTCGGGGTATAGGAAGCATTCGAATCTTTTACTTTTTAATAATTTATTTTTTAATAAAATATTTTTCTATTAATAATAATCACACGCAAGTGTGATAATTATTAAAATGACAATCGTGTTAAGACAAGAACGTTTTACCAAGGCTCTATGAATCAATAAGTATACAATTGAATAAGAGTCATCAATAATTGATATCATATTTTGAACAAAAGACTTTCTTTGTTAGGATAAGCTGCTGCAAATTATCGATGAACTGGTAAAATGTTACTTTAATTTATGTTTTTAAGAGAGAAAAGGTGATATGCAAATCATATTTAGTATATTTAAATGATCTACGTAGCACAAAACTCGATAGTATAAACATAGAGATCACCACAGACTTTAATGAATATTAATTAATTAAACAAGACACTGCAGAACAAAAACGACTTGTTTCGAAAGCCACAACATTCTTCTTCAGGTTACAAACTAATAATGGTAATTATATAATTATAAATAGTTTTAATATGCTTCTTTGTTTACTTTCTGCAAATTATTTAAAACAAAACATTAAGCATTACATCGCTAATGTTGTGTTAAAGTATGTTAAATTGTCGTGTATAATGGCTTGCCACCCAAATCACATATCGTGAATAGCTGAAAAGTGCGATTTATAGTTTAACAGTTAATAATTATAATAACAATAAATTATATTTATATAGCGCTTAATGCAGCTTTTCAAAGCGCTTTAACAGTCGTCAATTTAAACTGTATTGTGTTAGTTACACCATAGATAGGGGTGGGAAGAAGGGGTAGAGAGAGTCGCTGCCCACCCCTCCCCTTCCCCTACTTTGAAAAATGAGATACAGAAGTATTTTCTGCCCTCTCACCTTTTTTTCAATTTAGGCTGCAATACATCGGCACTACTCAATAATTCAGCTCAGTTCTTTGTATTAGCAAAAACTTTGGCAGGCAATGATCACCTTTTCCTGTCATATATTTTATAATTACATTCTAATTTTCTATTTTATTTGAAATTTTGACGTAAAAGGTCAGAATTTTGATGAAACTAAAAAAAAGCGAGAAATTTGATCTTAAAGTAGTCTAATGTTTCATATGAGCCACCGTAGATCCCAAATCCCAACAGTTCCCCTCCCCTCCCAACTACCTTCAACCTAACTTTTGATAGCTTCCAACAGTTACAATTACTTAAGAGTTAACTATTAGAGTGATCATATTATTATTTATTTCCATCATAAATTTGATAAATGACTCCATGTAGCCATAATTCCATTGATTTAATAAACATGTATTTAAATATATTCATATATGTATTTATCCTTTGTGTGTGGTGTAACGATCGCGCGTTGTGTCAACCTCTATACGATCACCATACGAAATCGTAGTTATTGAAATTAACATGAATTAAAATGTATAAGAAAAAGATATTTTTATGTGTCTCTATAATTTCATAATAACGTTATTCTCATGCAATATGTAGCTTCCAATTTATTTTTGAATTTATTTAACAATTGTCTCCTTTTTACTTCTCTTTTCTAATTTTTCGTTAAAATAGCTGAGGGACGGGGGTGGGACAAGAAATGAGAAAATTAGCAAACTAGTTACTGTCAACCTTATTTATTGTGACATCTTTGGTTTAAAATCATTACTATTTCTCTCATACAATTAAATTTGTTACATTGTATATTTGCTGTACCTTATATTGGCACAATTGTTATTGTGATATTTTTTTCAGGGATAAATATTTGAAAACCTGAATGTTTAATAGTTAAGAAATATTCAAAAAATTGTTAACTAATTTTAGAAAATATACATACATGACATATTTTTTTTGAAGTAAGAATTTGGACCATTTTGAGATTTGCACAACTATCAGAAATAAACAGAAATACACATTATTATTATTTCTGTAACTAAATCACTTTCAGTATTGTTCAATATTTCCTTCGAAATTCCACAATATTTGTTTTGGCTTCTCTGACGAGGAAACGAAAATAAAAAGTCAATGGCGGACGAATTTGATATGAATTAAAAAAAAAAAAGGTTTCAACACTCCTTGTTCCATATTTTATTTTTTAATTAACGATGAAGAGATAATGATTGTGATATGACGCGAGTCGAGCTACAGGATTGCTTTAGAGACTTTGAGAACAAAAGACCTTTTTTTTTTTTGTATGTCAAACACAATAATTATATACGGTCACTTTTTTTTTCTTGTATACGTGAATAACAAAGTTTGCCGAGCAAAAAAAAAGTATGCCACGGTAGAATTTTCTACAAAAGCCGAGATTTATCATCCCCAATATGATACACGATTTTTAATTTGTCAATTTTCTGGTCCATCTGATTGTGATACACATGGATTTGGGAGCGCAAGCGTGAAAACGCCAAAAAATTAACACCAATCAATAAAGGAACGAGACGAATCAGGCTACCTAAATATTTCAATTAGAATCCAGAACGACACGTGACAGAGAAAAAAACTACTGTGTGGATAACAATTCATTTGGCTGTCATTTTCGCATTCGGCTTCTGTTTTATTACAGGTGAAGACGAAAGATATAAAACAGTGACGTAATTAAAAAATAAACGTGGACAAATATTAAAAGAATAAGAAAAATTAAAGAAATGACATAAAAGAATAAAAAAAAACAGACCTAGCGGACTAGAGTGATACAAGAAAACAGACATACATTCTGTCGTAAACATGATATTTATTTTATAAGACAAAAGATGTTTCTATTACAGGTGTATTTAATATCTTTAATACTGCAAGATAGAATAACCTACCGTTATCATAATATGTAGAACAATTGGGATACAGGTAACCTATTTTAATAACAAAAGGAATCTGGTGCACCTGTCTATTGTTCTTATTACGGTCGACAACAGTACATGAACGGAATTTGAGAAAGTATGTCACATATTTTGGAACCATAATTTTTTTTTTTTAATAAGGCTTTCAAACCTAAATGTTTTACTTTAGATTGCAAAGAAAAACAACGAAAGCAAAACATATACTTTTTCGAAATGAAACATTAGGTTTAATAATGTGTTTTCTTATGTATTGCAATGTTATAGACACCTTTTGTCGACTGTGTTTAGGGATACTCCGTTTCTGCTAGTACTATATCATTCCACAGAATCTTTCCAGTAAATTATCTTCTCAAATTTGGTATAAAGGTAAGACTGTAGGTATTACCATTTTACAAGGCAAATATATTTTCGAAACTCTGAGTTAATTCCAAACAGAGTGAACTGTTTGATAGTGTCCGAGATTAGATTCTTTTAGAGGTCAAAACAACATACTTTAAAAAGGTCTCTGGTGAGGTCACTCTTATGAAAGAGTTACGTCATATAAAGTTAGCTCTAATATCGGTGGGTTTTTTCTCATGCTATAAGGAATAAATTCGTTCGAATTCAGTCTGATGAGAAGATTGTATTTCACTTTTTGAGAGATCATTTTTGACACTCTTAAAAATTGCATATTTCAATCTCAAAACAGATTTGCATATCATATTATTTCTCTATAAATTTTATAAACGAGTTCTATCAAATATATATCTCTCTCTTCCGGGTAATTAAGTATAACCTTATCACTATAATAAGAAAATAACAAATCTGATCCATTTATTTCCAAATAAGATTAAAAAAATAGTTACATCTATGGCGAGATTTATGCAAGGCCCAAACTATTTTGTTGTTGTATAATATTGGGTTTCAAAGTAGACGAATATTTCAAGAATATCTGAAATTTATGATGACTTTAATGCGAGCAAATAAAGCAACAAATTCGAATATCTTTACGAGAAGTTTTAAGCAAAACGCATCTTTAAAATTCTTCATTATGTTTTCACTGTTTTCGAATGCAGAAATAATTACTGATGATTTCGTGTATATTGGATACATTTACAGCAGTTGGAATGGAAGAATATAGTCTCTGATCTGTTCAGTATTGTATGAGCTGATTGTCATCTGTACACATGAGTAACCCTTCACCGGGTTAAGCCCATGTAATTCCCCCTGCTTTGTCTCTCAAGTACACCCATCCTCCTTAAAATCATGTTTAAAAAGAGAGCGTCAATTTTTACATAAAGATGAATTCAAGACTGGATTTCAGAAATTAGTTTATGTCGACTGTAAATGCATCAAACATCCATCCATGATACACAATAATGATAAATTGGTCGTTATTTTGTGTACATTTATTTCCTGTTGTTTTTATCTTAATTTTTTATTTTAACTTTTCAACTAAAACGGGAATGAAAACACGAGACACGATACGTTCCGTATTTACTTTCAAAATCAAATGTTTCTTTCTTTTTTTCTGTTGCGTTTTTTTGGACGGGGGGGGGGGGGGGGTGTGTGGGGACAATTCTAACGAGATAAAGGAAACAGGATGGAAATGTGTACAAATATTGCTGTTCTTATCAAGTGTGATAAATGTTGTTATTAAAGTTACAACAAACAATTTGAAGTCGTTTTCGGTCGGCTATTGTACATGATTAATACGTAGGATTACAATTACAATACTCATTAAATGCTTTTAAATTAGCATATATCTTAAGTTTACCAAATAGATGTAATCGGGCAACGAAATACATCACAAAATGAACGGATATTCTTAAAGTTAATACAATCAAGTCTGATGTATCAAAATATTTATCTGCTACTGCTGCTACAATTTTTCAGAAAATTGCAGCAAAAAATGTCATTTCCTTAATTTTGCATTTTTATTTCAGAACGGACCAAAACATAGTTTATTGTCGTTTGTGGATATCAAGTAACGTTCTTGTTGATAGTTGAGACGGCGTGTACATAGGAGTTAAAATGTATTTACTTTATCAAAGAAGAGGTTCAATTAACTGTTTTAGAGTTGGTCAATAACGAATCATATCATGCTATGTCAAGCTTACATTTGAATTTAAAAGATCCCAAAAAGTGGTATGGAGACTTTTTTTCTTGCACTATTTGATATTTTTGCCAATTTTGTTTTCGTTCCTGGTGCGATTTTGATTCTTTGAACATTAAAAATCTCTTTTAGTAATTGTTTTTATGTTTTCTGTGAATAATAGTTTTATTTTGATAATATAACTCCAAAATACGTTTCCCTTGATACAAAACAAAAACTACTTTATCATAACATTTTGATTGTATTAATATTATGTTATGTTATGCTACAAGTGTCTGATAGTATGAACTGAATTAATAAGAAAGAATCAGAAATCTACTTATATATATAATTGCAATATGTCTTAAAAAAATTAAGTATATTTGTTATAGCCATATTCGTAAGAAACACACAAAATCAACAACCAAAAGTTTCATTATTCTATTGTGTCTAGATTGTGAAATAATCAATTAAAACAGATTAACTAATTTCACTATATTTGCTATACGATATTTTTGAACATTGTGGTAATTTAACCTCTAATGTAAATTAAGAAGTCATAATAATTCGTTATTTGCTCTTCTCGTTACCTATGTGATTTATTTCATATCATCAAAGTTACAGTACATTGCTGTATTATTCAGTAGCTTTGATAGTATTAATATTAAGCCAAAAGCAGTTATTTGACGAATCTGCTTACCAATATCACAAATTCAAACAGTGAATAGATGTCGAAGCTATATACCAGTTAAACATCGTTTTAACACGAACTGGATCACACATCTCTAACGTAGTTCATATCTTTATCGAAGTGGCATGCTGGTATTGCATTGTTTATATGGGCGTGTGAATATGTGTTTTGATTGTTTCATTAATTAATACGTTTTGTTTTTATTTTATATAATGCCAACCTCACAAAACTATATAATGAAAGGCGGTAATCGAATATATACTTTATGGAATGGATTTAGTTTCTTGTTTTTTCGTACGAGGGTTTGGTTTTTATTATTCTAGTGTATGTCTTTGGGAAGAAAACAAAGAAAGTCTATAAAACAGTAAGAGTGATAAACAGCTCTTCTAAATCGCCCGCAAAACGAATATTTTGTTTCGACAGAAACAAAAATGACAGTGAGTACAACAAATGAACTTAATCTGTTTTCTTGTGTTTTTGAAATTACATGAACTCATCTAGCTGGTCAGTAGTGGTTATCATTTATTTATTTAAATATTTATTTATTGTTGATGCTGTTGGTATGAGACCTCTACGATATCAGTGATGATAACCCTATGCATGTCACAACATAACAATTAAAAAATTAATTACGTTAACACTGTAATTAACACTCCTTAGTTTACGAATGAAGTTAGCGTTTGATTTTTTCAAGCCATGTTGAAAAAAAATACTCTTGAAAGTTTTGAGTCCCCTAAATTTTACATCAAATGAAATGTTTCGATAAATTGATGTAAAAACAACTGAAATGAAAACTGCATGAAAATATAAAGATAAGATAATTATGAAAGTTTTCTTACCATTGTCGTTAATAGATTCACTTACTGCTGCTGTCACAACTGTTCCAGGTAAATCTATTTCCATCTTCAAATCTTAAAGCTTTCCGAATTCTTCCTTTTCTTAAACTTTGTCCCCAAAATCTATCTCTCAGAAGTTCGAGGAAAAAAGAAATATTGTTTTTAAGTTGGACCTCCTTGTAGCCTCTTTCAGCCCACGAGCGCAGTTATTACTCTGAGAGCCAATTTCCAAATCTTTGATACAAAGTCAGAAAACCACTTTCTTTCTTTCTGTGGTGTGATTGTGATAAAATGAAGTTCACTATATTATTTGACTTCAACCGCTTCTTTTTCCCTCCAAAAGTTTAGTGAAAGTATTCATGAGAGCCAACAACTATTTTGAGCACTTTTCATCTTTCGCTTTTTCATTGAATTTTAATTAAATATCAAACTACGACACATTGAAAGTAAAATGGAGAAACAACATAAGGGTGATCAAATGAGCTGCGCATGCGTGAATGAAACGTCAGTTGTGCGATGCAATTTTTTTTATTTCTCTTTTTCTCTTTTTTTCAAAGGAGAGGGTTTGGGATGGAAGGGCAAATTAAAAGTGATTGGATTGGACGGAGGGCTCGCAGGTTTGTTTGAGAAACAAATACTGCTGATTTTTCAACCAGGTTTGAATGAGAGTCGTCATCGCCGAAAGTGGAGAATTGAAACGCCTGTTTAAATACGAGATCAGAATATATTTCTTTAACGCCTTAATTTTTATTAAGTGAAAATTTTGGTGACATAAAGAAGTCATCAGTCGATGAAGTGAAGGGCGTACAATCCTCTCTCTTTTTGGCTATCTCTCTTTCGATTGATTTTTTTCCCTTTCCTTTTTCTTTATGATTATCTTTTTGCCCAAAAAAATGTGAAGTTTAAATTTCAACCGAAATTCGAACGCCGAAAAGTCATTCCTCTTTTTAAGAAAAGTTTTACAGAATTAGTCGCTCCACGAGGCAACAATTAAAGGTTCCAATCATTTAATCATGATAACGTAGGATATGAAAATACTTTTGGTTCGTTTTGAGTCTAAAAGAAATGCATCTTAGAATACAGACGGGTCAAATATGTACAATACAAAAAAAATGTTAACACTTATACTTTTCTCTTCTTAAAGAATTTTCCTATCATATTTTGCTTTGTTTGTAGATATGTGTTTCAATTTTCAATTTTTTTTTTTCATTTGTTTTCTCTTAAGGAAATAAAGAAGAAGGAGTCATCTTATTATTTATTAATAAAAAACTATTTCATTTTTTTTCATGTTAGTTGAATCTCCAGCGACTTTCTATATACTGTTCTTCATAAATTAATGAAATAATTATCACAAACATTCCTGATCAGCTTTGTTGATATGCATGTTTTTAAATTAGAATAAGAACTATTACCTTTTTTTCGAGGAAGTTGTGTATAAATAGTTCAAATTTTAAAGGACATGTAAGAAGGGAACAATTTAAAAACAACTGCAAAATTCTTTCGCAAACGTTTTAAGTAATTGCTAATCAATTTCAAAGTTAAGTCGAAAAGCCGTATAAGTGCCGAAGCCGTTATTATTTAATCTTGTTAACGTTTATAGGAGTGAGACGAAAAGTTACAAGCAAACTAAAGAGAAAATCATGCAGGTAATGATCAGGTGTAATAATAATTGATACTGGAAAATATTTAAACTTGTAGAGCTCAAGATTACCTTTGACTTAATTTGTTTTGCTTTTCTACTTGCGTAGTAAGACTCAGTTATAACGTCGAATGAAGGACTGGTATATGTA
>KN888616.1:6335-17115 GCA_000934455.1 Apostichopus parvimensis | reverse complement strand
GCTTATTTTAAGACGTCGGTGACTAGACATACTTAGATAGAGTGAGGGGTATCCCATTGAGTGAGACTATCACATTGAGGGGTATCTCATGTGTGGTTATGACATTGTGGGGTGTCTCATTATATGTGACTATTTCATAGAGGGGTAGCTCATTATGTGTGAGTATTACATAGAGGGTTAAATCATTATCTGTGATTATTACATTGTGAGGTATCTCATTATGTGTGAGTATTACATAGAGGGTAGCTCAGTATGTCTGATTATTACATTGTGGGGTTGTTCATTATCTGTGATTATAGCATAGAAGGGTAGCTCATTATGTGTGATTATTACAAAGAGGGGTATCTCATTATGTGTGATTATTACATAGAGGGTAGCTCATTATCTGTGATTATGACATTGTGGTGTATCTCATTATGTGTGATTATTACATAGAAGGGTATCTCATTATGTGTGACTATTACATTGTGGGGTATCTCATTATGTGTGACTATTACATTGTGGGGTATCTCATTGTGTGTACTATTACATAGAGGTGTAAATTCGCTTGCCAAAAAATTATTGTCATAACACAGTTTTTTTTAAATAATTTTTCGAGAATGCCATGGTGATACCTTTCATTGGAAATAACGAGACGCTAACGTATAAATGCAAAATAATTTAATAAGAAGCGTATTTTGTGACTTATATCATTTGCATATATAAATCGGGACTGAAATCGGCACGTCATTTATAAAAGCGGTTCGTAATAGACTGGAAAAAAATTGTCGATTGCAAAGTTTTAGAGCTAGCTGAAATATTTTAGGACATGTTATCGGACGTCACTTTATTGTGGAACATCTGCATTGTCAAACATTGTCTAGAAAATTCAATAATATACATTTATTCAAAAGCATTTTGTTAGAACCCTGACCCCAATAATTGGGGGTGTTTTGTTGAGATATATGAGGGTACGATTTAATGGTCAACAGTATTGACTTCCAAATATGCTAGCATTTCAAAGGATGGTCAACGATACATAGATTTCACCACTGATTTTACTAACACCCTCTTATCATTATTTCTCACAGTGACATTTCATGGTATAATCGACTTTTACTCCATGTCTGAGAATAAATTAGAGGCAATCTGGAGCAATTTTAGCTTGCTAACATTTGCGGCCGTATACTGCTGACCTTTAAGACACCCACGTTGTTTACTAATTATTTCAAGATTTAGGACCTCGAGGTTAAGTAGCTTAGGAAACTATCAGAATTTTTGAACATTTCAATTGAAATCAAATTTAGGAGTCAACACTGATGCTTTTTTTAAATTAACTGTATAAATCAGTATAGTGTCCGAATATGTTACGTGTGTTCGAAAGTTAACATTTCATTTACAATCTCAAACAGACATCAATCATATAATTAAGCTTATAACTGGGTATATTGTTTGCCAAATAATGAATAATAGTGCGATATTTATACAAACATAATTTTCAAAACACGATTAGACTGGTTAAAGCTATACACGTCCAAACATCACCGAGAAAATCGTGTCATTTTAACAAAAAAAATTGGGGGGTTGGGGTTGGGGTTGGGGGGGGGTGTATGCATACAACCCGAGTATTGTGTAAAATGTTTGTCCAACTTTTTAAATAGAATGGTCTCCCACAGGATAGCGTCAATCACAACAAGTATGAAACACTTTTGTTCAAGCCTTCTCAATGTCTGAAATTCTGAACAGAATGCTGGGGGCTGGAAAACTTGAGTAAACTCCATTAATTGGAATCTTTAGAAATTGTAAATAATTTGGGCCATACTGATAACCCAAGAAGGGCAATATTTTGATAAAGGAAGTAAACTATAACTGCTGATCCAGAAATTCAAACAAAACTTTTGACTCTTTCCTTTACTCTCGCCGCCCATAGGCGTAGGACCCCAAATTGATTTGGGGGGGGGGGGGCTGTAACGACTTGCTCGAAAAATATAACCACATTTTTCGCACGTTCAACATCTTAATGTACATATCATATAGGCATGCATCGATTATTACATCGCATGCCAATGGCATACAATCATTTGCCGTGTTATTACCCTCAAAATATTGGTTATCATATTTGGGCAAGTCGTTACAATAATAATCATAAGAATAATATATAAGTTTAACAATTGAAAAACAAATTCCAATTTATATTTCTTTCAGTAGGTGCCCGAAAAATTCTCAGCATATTGGCCGAATTTTCACAAAAATATTTGGTTGGGGGACTGCAACCCCCCCCCCGTCTCCTACGCCTATGCTCTCTCCCACTTTGTGGGAGCTTTTGTACTTCTTGTTTGACCCGCGAATTTTCTTTCCTTTTCTCCTTACCTTGGAAGTCCTCGGAGTGTAAAAAGTGCATGATCCATTTTTCATAAACTCACTTTAGCCTTGAAAATATTCAAGCAAAAATATTGAGATCAGATTTAGAACGGCATGTCATGGACACTTTCATTCGTTCCGTCATTTGATAAGATATAAACAAGATTTACTAATATTAAATTCACCTCCTAGAAGCTACTTTTAACAATTGAACTTTTTCAGTGAGAAAAATCAACAGCAAATTCAAAATTCTTCTTCTTCCTCCTTTTCCCCCCATTTCTCTCATCCCCCCCCCTTTTTATTTTATTTTCTATCTTTCCCTTCTTTTCTTAACTTTCTCAATTTGTTTTAATGTTTTTAAGGCTTTTCAGTTTTAATACATACAATGGTATTTGATTTAACCAAATTGACATTTTCCATTATTCACAGCTATTTGATTCTCTATATATACCTAAAAGAACCAAATATGTACCTTTAAGTTTTAATAAATAAACTTTGGTGTTCAATAGGCAGGTAGTTTGTGTAAAAGGGTCCGAGGAACCACGAGAGCAGAAAATCCTCATCACAGGCTGATACAAAGTTTTAGAAAATGCCTTACAGAAATAATACAAAAATAGATAATTTAATTTTCAGCTAAAAGAATGTTCCTTTTAGGATTGTCACATACCGGTGACTGCTGAAGCGTCGACCGTAACAAGAATATATCCGACTGGAAGAGATGTAATAGGATCAGGGAGAAACATGGAGGATTTTAGCCCCCCGGGTCTTAATTTGATTTAGCCCTTAATATAATGAGCCAATTTCGTGATTGGCTGTCCAGGGGTGAATGTTTAAAACGGCTTACCAAAAAAAAGTCGGAAAACTCTTTCATGTTTTCGGGGACGGTGGGACGCCAAAAGTGCACTAAAGAGGGACACACGTATAAGACAATCATTGCAAGATTTTCTTTATATTATGAGTTGATGGATTGTATGTTTGTTTGTTTGTTTGCTTACTTTTCACCAAGGGCTTACCGCCCCCACCCCCTCCCAACAAACATATAAATTTATAGTTTTGTTGTAATATTGTTAACATTATTAACAGATTTATCTAAATTAAGGGGGGGGGGGTGGGTACAACGCGATTGGAAGAACAAGTAAACTACCTTCCTCAGTTTTTGAAAAAGAATAACGTTTTTCTTTGACTTCAATTTTAATTTTGTTGGCAGCGCCCGAAGCTCTGTGGAGAGTACAAATTCGTTTCCATGTATAGGGATTCCTCTTCATATCAATGTTGCTGTTGCTGCCGTTAATACCGTGTTCATGTTCTTCTCTTATATTTAGATTTATACGCTGAAGATTTCAAACCTTTCAAACTTTGTCATCTGTTATTAATGAAAAACAATATAATATAGTCAGTTATGTAACCAGACGAGAAATGGCATTACAGTCTCATGATGACATTTTGATTTCATTGTTTTAGATCTGGAATGATACGGTAGCTTTTGAGTTTTCTTTCTTTATGTATTAATATTTTCAAAATATTATCAGAAATCTGCTGGGAAGATAGAACAACTTTGTTAGTAAATAACAATCAAAGTAACAAAATATGAAAGAGCAAAGCCAATCCCGAAAAATATCGAATCCCATTCTTGGCGAAAAATTATTAGTTATTTTAAATATGTGGGTTTTTCTGTTGTTGTTTTCTTGCTCACCTCAGCAAAAAAAAACATATTGACACATCGCAGAAAATACTTTAACAGTATAGTTCTGTAGTTTTTACTATTGGAAAAAAAACAATGTTCATATTTTGTAATAAATGCTGGTCCTGTCATGTAACAAAGAGCGACACGTTAAAAGTCTACACAACCCTTTCTGCCATGTTGTAAAATTAGTGAGGACTTAATCATTTAAGATGTATTGTGAAAAGTAAAACATCCCCTGTAATGAATGCTACCGGGTCTTCAAAGAACATTCAACATTTGTTGCTTTAATGTGTAATTTAGCTACAATCTGTTTCTGTTTTACTCGTCAGGAAGAGAATCTTTTGTTTTAATGGATCTATATACTGCGTGATACGTTCATGACATTTGACTTCCAAATTGACTTGTCGTGTTATGATAATTATGATTATGTTGTGATTGATATAAACAGGTAAGCTCCCTGTTCACCGAGCTAATATTAGGCTATAATACAGTTATATTACTTACGAAATATAACGTGGATTTGCGTTGATACCTAAACAAGTATAAATAATGACTAGTTTATAAGAGGCACCTGTTGAAATTATAACATTAAACATGGGTCAATTACATGAACAACTTAAATTGACAAAGTATTCCGGCTTGTTTGATATAGCCTAGTGGAGTGTATAGCCTAGTGGTTAACGCCGGCGTCTCCCAGTCATGAGATCCCCGGTTCGATTCCCCGTCGACAGCAATGTGTGTCGTCTGGCAAGGGTGTCGTTTAATAACAACTTCCCGACATGGACGTTAAATGGATGTGTGCCGAGAGATTGGCTTCGGTCAGCTTGCGAGTCTAAAAGCCTCCATGGCTTCTTTCGCGAGTTCCTGCTTGCGGGAAGATCACATATACATACATACATACGTACATACATATTAGTCGTCATCCACGAATGTATGTGTGTTTGTGCTGGAATGGTATCTCAAAATGGTACTGAACAGAATAGGATCAAGTTCATTTACTATATCGGATACGCACCCCCCCCCCCTTACAACATGTGTATTGAAGAAAGAGGACAGGAACATTTTCCCCCCCCCCCCCGTCTCTCTCTCTCTCTCTCTTTTAATGCTTTTTTAACGTGACCACATTGTATCAATATATAGACTTACAAAGGAATACAATACAATAGCCAACGTGCAAAGTTGATCCTTAAAGGTCACGATTATTAACACCCACCCCCTGCCCTCCTCCACCCACCCCAATATTAATAAATTAATAAGTTCCCGTCTTGTTTCTTACTTGTATCATTAGATCAGCATTTCTCACACAACTCGCCGATCTTATTATATTCACGGATTAATGGATACCATGCACTAGTATGTGTTAACATCTACCTCATTACTCATTACAGATGATTTAATCACAGTTAAAATCCGATCTAGAATTTGAAGTCGTTAGTAAACCTTGTTTCAACTTAAATGGCATAATGACATCATCCGAAGTGTGATTGTCGTGGACTAAAGTAAAATACTTTTTTTTCCAGGGACCTCATATCTCTTCTTTCACAGTTTTACGTTCAACGAATTTTACCACAAAATTCACATTTTAAAACCACTCTTTTATGGCATGACATGATATTTGGAATATTATTTAATAACGGTTAGGCTACTGATGGCAGTCTTATTATATTTATTTCTCTAGGTCCTCAATTTCCGTGTATCCTTGTCGTTGAAGCGAGCAGCGGTACCCTGGATGAAAGATCGTTGTAAGAGTTCAATATATCGAATTGGCGAACAGCGTCCTCTATTTCACTTCTTGCGACTCGCTGTAGAGTGCCTGGTAAGTTGTTCAATAGGACTCGATTGTTCGATACAGGTGGCAACAGCTCACAGTGAAATGACGACCTTCCTGAATGGTTTCGAATCTCTGGACATACAAGGAGTGTGGTCAATACCCTGGTTGATTAGCTTGTCCGCATATAAAGCGGGAGGCCCGGGTTCGAATCCCGGTGGAGACTGGATGATTTCAGTTTCTGGATTTTTCAACTCATTACCGTTTCATTCATATATACAATAATAAATAATTATACACTTTCGCTATATGCCTACTCGTTCTGTACTATCAATACTCATCCACAGGCTACATTCAGCACGGCCGATCTCTCCCCCCCCCCCCCCCCCCCTTTCCCCATCCAAAAAAGAGAAAATCAGATACAAAAATTTAATCTGTTCAAATAATCTTGGAGTTTTTATTAAAGTCACATCAGGACGCATCGCTTCATGTTTAATTTTTACAGAAAACATAATTTCATTAATAAATCAATATTCGCAGCAAAACATCGTCAAATATCTCATGTAAACTATATACTCATACATAACGTTTGTGAAATTGTGACGATTTGTTAATAATAATGTAGTATCGATCATAATTTTGTTCACTTGTCAGAACACCTATTAATCACTGTGAGTAATAACACATGCATTATGAATATAAATGAATTTATAATTTTAATTATGAATCGTGATCGGTTCGCGTCATTCAATTTGGAATCTATTATCATAATTTGTTCTCCTTTACAATTGGTACGAAATTATATAAAGATAAATGCAACACGTCACTCTTCAAAAGTATAAATTCGAGGTCAGTAGTCTATGCAAGAGGGCAGCATTTTGTTTCTTCCAAGCGGATAATTTCAGTCACGTATATGTTGATTATTTGTAAACTCTCGCACTTCCACGATATGATGCGATATTCATGATATTATCCGATATGTTAGTTTTCATCTATAGCCAATCCGAAAATGTTTCGAAAGGAGGGGA
Organism: Apostichopus parvimensis; assembly: GCA_000934455.1. Lineage (NCBI taxonomy): Eukaryota > Metazoa > Echinodermata > Holothuroidea > Aspidochirotida > Stichopodidae > Apostichopus > Apostichopus parvimensis. The sequence continues at coordinate 10,295 of KN888616.1, read as the reverse complement.
TTCTTCTATTGCGCAATCACGTCACTTTTTGTCATCACCGTCTATAAATCGCACGAGGTGGCTGTATATGTCATTTCTATTGTGTTTACGTGGAAGCTGTACAGTTGGTGATATTGAGTTGTCTGCATGCATTGTGTAATAGTTCAATACGGTAACTTGCCATTTAATCAAGTAATGTCCAATAGGCAATGCCTAATCTGTTATGAATATAATTAAAGATCTCTGTCCCTTAATTAATTGCTTGCAATTAAAAGCAAACAACGGGTGTCGTTTTCGTGGCTGTACGTGTGATTTCGTGAAGAGTGAAATTGAATGATGTTATATCGCAAAGCTAAAAGACAGGAATAATTACTAGACATGTAAACTGAAGTATATGTGATACTTTGTGGGTTTATTTGTTATGCAATAGGTTGTTGTTTAATGTTGTTATGTTGTTTTATCTTGCTGTTTCTTGCCTTATGTCACTATCGATCTATATTTTATGTTGTTAGTTGTTGCTTTTTTTGTGTTGAGTTTGAAATTTGAAATTTGATGAATGTTGTTCTTGTTTATCGACGTTGTTTCCTTCTATGATGGCTATGGTTCGTTACTTTCTGTGTGTGAAAATGGTTGCGTCCATACGGCTCTGAGGAGAAGTGCAGTTAGATGTCAAGTAGTATCTTAGGACTTTGATGATATAATTATATCTGCTAGATATTATATTGCCAGCGGTGGTAAAGGTGTTCAAGTGGTGTTGTTGAATTAACCAGATTTTTAAATTGTGAGTATACACACTTTGTGCAAAGGATATATGTTTATGCTATACAGTAGAACTTTATAAAAAGTTTTTGGCTGTGCAGGTGTTGGTGTTGATGCATGAGGTGTTGATAGGTGTTAACTTTAAGCACTGGGTGGTATGGGGATAAACGTCACGCTGGTGTTAGTTGTCACGTTTGGTGTCATTTGGATGTCTGTGGTGCTCGGTACATTTGATACCACTTCTTCGATTACTGGTGGTGGAAACTGAGAAAGACACTGAGGTAGGCAGGGAGGGGGAAACGGAGGTGCAATGAAATAAATTGGTTGATCTGGAGGCAGAGTAATGATCGGCTGAGCTTCTTCCATTGGTGCACCTTCGAAAGGTACCGACTGTGACGGATCCTCATTTTCAATTTGTGTTGGTAGCGGTGGGTCTGCCAGCAATGGTGGCGGAGGTGGGAAACGAACATTTGCTGGATGAGGCGGATATGGAAATGGTGGTCGTTGAAAAGGGTACCTTATCCTTGGCCTAAATCTTCCTGGAAAATGGGGATGCCGTGGAAATCGTCTGAAATTGGGATGTTCTAATCTTGCAATGTGGTGTTGTGCTCTGTTTAGCTCAACAGACTTGTTATTGATGTCTTCTTCTAAGAGGCTAATGAAACAAACAAAAAAACGTAAGATAGTAAATATTAGAGACAGATAATACAGTATAAAACTTAATGTAACATATATACATGATAAATAATAATAAAGCGAACGAATACAAATGTTGGTTTGCATTGTAATTCTAAATAGGTGCCGTCGTTGTCTGATAACAAGACTTTGAATGTCTTCGATCAGCGGTCGTACAATAAACCAACACACCTCTTACGTCATGATTACCTATGAATATTCATTGTCTATGGTTAGAACTTACATTTTGCTGAACAACTGATATGGCGAAGACATGGAAACTGGTACTGATTTTTATTAAAGTAGTTTAAGAAGTAAAAAATATTAAAAATAAAATTATAATGTTAAGTTTCCATTTCTATTTCATTGTTTTGGTTAATGTTGTTATTATCTTTTGCTCTTATTGTTGTTTCGATATACAAATTTACAGTCTACTTAAGATTTTTTTTTCAGACAATCATAACACTTGGTTCACAAATACGATATTTTCACACAGGTGTAGACTGAGGGTAATCCGGGCGCCGGGCGAATGCGGCCCTGCTCCATCGGCATAGCCAGCAATTAAAACGTCAGGCCCTCGACATGGATCAAGTGCACAATCGAAGAGTCATAAATACTTGAATAAATATTTGATTAGGCTATAGTGGACCCCTATTGCTCTTGGCACTTGATCACGCCTCGATTGCTCGACCATGCAGTCCGGCCCTGGATGTACCCCTAGGTCAACTGTTCGCCCCTGGATGTACCCCGTAAATCAACTCTCCGCCCCTGGGTGTATCCCTAGGTCAATTGTCCGCCCCTAAATGTACCCCTTGGTGAACTGTCTGCCCCTGGATGTACCCCTAGGTCAAGTGTCCGCCCTTAGATGTACCCCTAGATTAACTGTCGGCTAAATTTCACAGTTTGGTAACTTATTAGCTTACTTATTAGCCTGTTGACTGGTTCGCAATCTCTCCATCAGAATATTTTCCTTTTCAAAAGCTATTTGGAGGCGCTCTTTCAAAATGCACGTCTCCCTCTGTAATTCTATCACCATGGATTCGTACTTGAAGAGCTGCTCTGCACTAAGACCTATATCATCGCCTTCCTCTGGAATCAAATTTTGTTCTGTTTTTTAGAGAAAAAAGTTGAAAGAGATTGTATTTTTCATGCCTTTCTTCGCTACTTGACAATATACAATGAAAAATATAAAAATTAATAATAATGAACCCAATCTTCTTCTTTTAATGTTGATTGCGCCATCACACCTGAAGTCCAAAAAAATAGACCAATCCGAAGAACTAAAAAATTTATGCAAACATTACAGAGTTTTGCCAAAAAAACTAATGTTTAACATATAATCTCTCTGTGAAACACATTATAATATACATATACCAAAAATATATACAATATAATTGGGTGACAAAATTTCTACCTGCTTGAGTCAAGAGTTTCGAGTATTATTTATGACATCCCACCTCTGAAAGTATATAAATATAGATATGTATCCGAAGCTAAGGTTATACGTCAAAGTATGTATTTTGTAAAAGATACTGCTCCCACCGATCGTTTTGAGGGCGCCATTTATAAAACCTCTGTCGCACCTGCAGGGACTTTCCTATTAGGAGTTTAATGACAATCTATATACGTATTTATCATGAGTAGTAATCTGAAACCAATACGATCTTCTACAGGTTTCATCGCAATGCGTGCGCAACGACAACGGATGTCATGAAATCCCAGAAATACTTCTACAGCTGTTATTATTGTATACGAAACACAGTTACCAGTATTAATAGTCATACACTTTTGTTTTTAATAGAGGTAGTATTTGGGGGTGGGGGTGCTGGTGCTGGAAAGCTTTATCTAGGTTTTTCATTTTGCTTGTTTGTTTGTTTGTTTACTTTTTTGTTTTGTAAAGTAAACTTACAACGGAAAACTGCCGGGGAAATTGAAAACAAAATTTAAAAAGAAACCTACAACTGGAACTGGTCTTGTCAGTAAAGTATATCTTTACACCAACGAAAAGAAAAAGAAATGTACTTTCATCCAAACATTTCCAAAGCCGTGTTTTTTGTTTACGTCATTAATGAGTATACAACACACATCACGCTGTATACACTGTCAAGTACAACTTACCGACGATCAATCTCTCAACCACTTTGATCTTTATTTGTCTTTCCGTGCCCATTACGATATTGTATCACAACCCGTCAGCAATTAAGTTTGTCAATGTTCACAATTTCACCCAACAGATGCAATAATATTTTGACAAGTTTCTTTGCCGCTTGGCTGCCATCCATTGCAAGAATGATCGTTAATTCGATGCATAATCAAGTTGTGTTATATTTAGTAGAGGAGAGTTGCTAACATTTGACAATGGATGGAAATTTATTCCGATTAAAGAAAACGGGTCATCGACTTTACCCTATCACGCATTAGCGGGTAATTGGTCTTACTCTCTATTCTGTAGGAAAAGAATGCGTAATGTAACTTATACAATCGTCAGACGTCTAATCAAGCTAGCTTTTAAGCGACAAGTACGTTTTTACCAATTTTGTATATATA
>KN888612.1:26285-36501 GCA_000934455.1 Apostichopus parvimensis | reverse complement strand
GAAGACAAAAAAAAATGCACACAAATCCAAGATGATTATATGTTGGGGATGCTATTACACGAAACTATCAGATAAGTCAACCAGTGAGATCTGAATGTTCCTGCAGCGTTGTGTTAGGATGACTCTTACACACAACTATCAGATAATTCAACCAGTGAGATCTGAATGTTCCTGCTGCATTGTGTTAGGATGATGGGACAATTGGTTTTGCCGTGATTTGAAATCAAAACCTTGCAGGAAACCTTTTAATGCCCTGTTATGGCCCAGCCTAGCTAGGTTGGCTTACAAAGGGTCGTTTTTTTCTATCACTGCCATGTTTAAAGTCCAATCCTTTAACATCCTTTGTGCCTTACCTGTAGTCTGCTATCGTTTTGCCTCATCTTCAGCAGCGACACCAAAGCCCACTCGCTGTCTGCTTGAACTGCAGTATTCTTATCCTTTGTGTTGGAGACTAGCACAACCACTAACATGTTGATAAAAGACTGCGGTAAGACACTGGTCTCCATGGCGATAAAATTGATCATCTGAGCACCAGCCATTTTGATTTCATTAGAGCTGTTATTTAAACCCTGTGGAAGATGAAACATATGATAACAATAACAAGTTGATTTATCATTTGGGTGAATACAAAAACAACAATTTCACAAGGGCAAAGAATGTCATGAAGTAATGCCATTTATACTAAAAATTTAAGGTTTGACCCTCAAATATTTAACTCATTCAGTGACAAGTGTTAAAATAGAAACCGCTTCATATTTGTGAGAACAATGAGGCTTAACATTCACTTTTTTATATCCTTGTTATACTTGCATGAATTGAAAATACATTGGGATTGAAAAAAAAATTGAAATACTTAAACAACAACAACAACAACAACAAAAAAAAAAAACAACAACAACAAAATTGCCAGGGGCAAAATTTTCTTGAAAGCCTCTCAAAAGAGGAAAACAATATACTCATCCTGGTGAAATTAACAATCAATAACCTAATGGTCACTTCTTGAGGTATCAAGAAATGAAATTGATGCATACTATATCAAAAGTGAACTTGAAGCAAAATCATGAGGAACCAAATGTAGTCCATTCAAGGTCAATCGACCAGAGCATGAAAATTAGACCTGATAATTCCATTATTTTATTCTCAGCCTCACTTGGTCCTCTAACATCATCTGTGACCGTGTGATCATGAACATGTTATTCCTGATTCAAGCAGGTCACATCTCCTTCAACTTCCTACACCTCGTGGCGATTCCACAAAACCTTCAAAACCTAAGTCTTTTACTTGCAGTGTAAAAGAGATTTGAGGTGGTAATAAGGAAGGGTGATAGAGAAGAGGAGGGAGGGGATGGTTCCTCTAGTGCCCCCTTTACCTTGATAATTGCAGATACAAGAGGTTGTGGGGGATCTTCCCCTTCAAGGATGAAGTACTTCAATAGAAATCCAGCTGCCCTGATACCAGCAATGCATACGGGTACCTGGTTAGAAGAAGCATATCAGTTAGACACTTAAAGTTATCAGACTGGAATGAAATAACTTGAAATCAAACAGTACAGATTAGGACACAAATTTGTGTCTTTGTTTACACTATCTTCTACGATTCCTTCAGGTGTTACCTTTACAAACACTCTTGGGTGAGTATGAAATGCAGAGCTACCAACACTTGAGCTAATGCTCAATTAACATATGATTATACCAAAACTTATCTTGGAGGGCCATACTGTGAATTCCATGACGTAGGCATTAGACCCATAAATTTCAAAGGTCTAAAGTCACCAAATATAATCTTCCCGGTTATTTATATGGTCATTGATTGCAGATTGAATGAAAGTTAGTAAAGAAAATGACAGCACACACACAAACACACACACATTCATCCAAAGTAACAAATCACTGAGTGACAGGGCAGAAGTTTAACTAGCAGATCTCTTCGGAAACATTGATTACGGAGCAAATTTTTAGTTTTTCTGTCAACAGGCTTGTGATCGACCAACACTACAATGTGACGACTAACTATTAGGTTGAGACATGTGGTCATAAAGTGGTCTAAATTCTGGATGGATACAGCTAGTTGTCAGTTTTACTCACCCTGTCAAATGCAGCATTCCTTAAAACTGTTGAAATGACCTCCTCCTTCCATGCTTCAGTCAGGATATGATCTGCTGCGTACCTCAGTCCTACTGATAAAGCCTGCCCTCTACTATGTTGAATTACCCAGTCGGTGCTGTTGGCTACGTTAAAACACGTAAGAAATATAAGGAAACATGGCAAGACTGTAGCACAGACAAATGTCTAGACTAACAAAAATCTGAAGTACCTTATTCTTACACATATATATATATTGCAGACCCTGGTAGTGGTGATTTTTTCATTCTTCCTGACATGCAAAGCCTCAAGCTGTACGATTCTTGGCTTATTGTTGTCACAACACATGCATAATCTCAAGAGGTCAAATGACCTTTGTCTGATTGGTTGTTGTTCTATAGTATTTTATATCGTCTTATATATTTACGGCCTAACGGTAAATGAGTAACACTTTCACAATAGGTGTGCCTCGGCCTAACGTAGTCTAGTTAACAAACACAATTCAAGGCAATTGGTATGTTATTGGTACATTGTGATTAGCTGAGTAGTTGCCAATGGCCACTTCATGGTATTGAGACAGGTAGAAACTGCACAAGTGAGATAAGGGAGAAACAGGTTCACTGGTTGGGAAGTACACTATTTGTACAATCTCAGTGATAAAAATGCAGTCAGCAGCTGCTTAGAAATATAACCATGAAGAAAATGGCGAGTTTATTACCTGTGAGGGTATCCATGACAACGGATAGTTCATCATCGGGAAGGAATGCACATAAAGCCCCCAGACAGCCAGCTACTGACATTCGTCCAGCATCCTACAATAAAATAAAATATGCCATAAAAACACCTACTGTTGAATGAAATGTTAACTGAATATATATATTATTAGCTGGTGTATAATGGATTATGCTAGGAAGTTACACATATAATTGTACAATTTGATTTGTTTCAAGATGGAATACTTAAGATATGATGTCAGCCTCTGCTAGGACAACAGCACCTCCCAAACATGGATATCCACAGAGAAACTGGGCAAAAACTGGGACACCTGCTATTGTGCAAAGTGATTCAAAACAAGTCAGATAGGTTGCAATTTAACAAACTGTGGCTTCAGAGGCCTTGTTTCTGAATTGGAGGTTTATCACAGAGTATTTGATTATGAGCTTGTCAAATTATTTTAGTAATCTTCTGGCTGGAATGTGCAGCATCCAAAACTAAACCAAATCAGGAATTTATTACAGAGTCAATATATTTGAAAATGCCAGTTAGTACTCTTTCAAGATGTATGGCATTGCAGATACAACTCTAACAATGACTCAATCAACAATTAATTAATTCTGTCCCTTCAGACATGCTCAACCACAAGGATTCCTCAACTAACCCCAAACCAACTGTGATATCTTTAATAAACCTTCAATCTTGTTATTCGCAAAGAGACTTTATTTCTGGAAGGGTTTCATTACTTTGACATTATTTATTTCTGAGTTGCATTGATGTTTATCTTACTTCTTCCATTGATAGCATCGACATTATCGTTTCTGTCACATTCTTTCTGGTTGCTTCGCTCATCTTCTTTCCTGCTCCCAGAATTACTCCCCTCAACGCCTGCAGCATTGTCTCCCTGTCAAACAAGAATGACATCAAAAATCAAACAACTTTAAGAAATAGTAAAGGGAAAACAAAGCTAAAGTGTACAAAGTGTGAAGTAATTAAACTTGTTTGTTCACATTTTGATTACTTGGCACGTCAAAGTGTCGAAACTACCCTGGTACAACTATGCCAAACCCAACCCACAATTTGACAGCTATTGGTTTCTTATTGTACCTCCGTAGAGTAGAGAACCTTAACATGGCATCAAAGAACCATTCATGCTTTGCAACTTTGAAAGCTCTTTTCTTCATTTGTCAATATTTTTGAGTTTCTTTGACAGCATTCATGTCACCATCGTTGCTGTTAAATTGTTAAAGCTCCTCACAGTGGTCGAGACTGACAAGTAAAGCAAAGTTGTGGGTCACTACTAAACTAAGGACAAGAAGAGACGAATGAACATGAATATGAAGGGCAGCTACAAGGATTGACACTTGGTGTCACTATGAAAGACCCAATGTACAGAAAGACATGATTTAAGCATCATTGTCATGAAAAATGCAAGAAATTCATGGTTTAACTTGTGCAAGTAGATTTCACACTTTCAGAAATAAATGCCAGTAGATTTCACACTTTCAAGAATAAATGCCAGTAGAATTCAAACTTTCAGTAATCAATATTTTCTCACTTGACTCCAGTATCGTTCTCTGGTTTCTTGATTCCATTCAAGAGTTCTGTGAAGAGAGGATCTACCCGGGCGTGGATTGCAACGAGATTGGAGAGAGCTGCAGCGGCTTCCAGCCGAACTGATCTATTGGCGTCTGTTAAGGCTCTCAAAAATGTTGTCTGCAGCTGAGGTAAGAAGGCTTTGAGATGTACTCCCACCTGTCAAATAAAAATAACCAGGTCAAGATGCAATCTTTCTTCTCTATTGTCCTTCATCTTACTGTTAAGGCATGGCGTGACAAAGGTTGGATGCTGGGGGCTGCAGCATCTTGCAGCCAGAATGTGTAATCATTTGTGCTCTACAGTCTTACATGATATGAACTCCTGGTCTGCTGAGATATTCTCTATTGTTTGATATTCATGCAGCCTTGCTGCAGGGGATTGTACAGCTGCTGCAGCTATTCTTTGACACAGTACCTAAATGGTTTGATCCTTTGGCAGCTGTTTAGTGTTAAGCTACATACAGGAAGAGAACCACTGATGTGTTTGTAACAGGACGCCATCTATGGAATGTACAACCGATTTGTCAAGTCACTGCAACAGAATCATAAAGCATTTTTCACTGAGCTCATAAGTGTCACACAAAACTTTACAAACAAGTCTGCTGAAAGTTTCACTGGACAATTGAGAGCTGGCTTGCAGAAGACAGACAGACACATACATACAATAGGCAGACACCTACAGACAGATTGGCAGACACATACACACAGACAGACACACACTGAGCTCATAAGTGTCACACAAAACTTTACAAACAAGTCTGCTGAAAGTTTCACTGGACAATTGATGGCTGTCTTGCAAGAGACAGACAGACACGTACATACAATAGGCAGACACCTACAGACAGATTGGCAGACACATACACACAGACAGACACACACATACTTACATACATACAGACAGACATACGTACCTTTGCTAGGAGCTTTGTCAGCGTCTTGAGTATTGCAACTTTGACGTTCCAGACATATCTATCACCGAGTACACGGATCAGTGGCCCGGTGATGTTGACAACTTGTGGTTTGAGGGCCTCCATACTGGTCCAGTCAATGATTTCACCTAGCCCTACCGCTGCCTGTTCCTTTAGATCTGGTGGTCCATTTAGTACCCCTTCCCTCAGGATAGGAAGGATTGGAGCTATACCCTGATCAAAGATTAAGAAAAAAATGCTAAGTAAGATATCCGAGGTCTGGTTTGTTTGTATCTGATGCAGCCTGTTGACATTGACAGACATAACCTTGTGCTTTGTGAAATGGCTGTTATTGGTAATATTAAGCATTGATTCCTTCCACTCATAGCATCAGAGTGTAAACCCTGCTAAGAAAAACGAACAAACTGAGCGATCCAGATGTGACTTTGTGTCAGCCTTAGTTTGAAGCCACTGGTATGGCTCAATCGCTAGGCATCAGAGTGTAAACCCTGGAAAGGTAACCTGTTGGTTGGGTGTCCGTGTAGTTTAACATGCCCCTCTGCACATATTCTCTAATTGCTAGCATCATTCTAAGACTATTGTTAAGGAATCAGTGACTAACCTTCTTGGGCAAACAGAAGCCTGGTAGGACATTGCCCTTGACATCCGAGACAGAATAACGGATGGCCTGACGTAACGACGATATATGCTGAAGACGCAATGCTTCATCTAAACTCTGCAATTAATAAAACAAATATACGTAAAGGTAAACCAGGAGTGACTTTTACTCTATTTTTCAGTTTTTACATCAAAGCTCTCATCTAGCTTTAAACCAATTCATATATATCACAGACCATAGTAACTGCTCCAAGGGCTTCACATACTGCCTCCAGGACCATGCTCTCCTCGTCCTTGTAAGCAAATATCAATAAAGGTAAACCAGGAGGGACTTTTACTCTATTTTCAGTTTGTACATCAAAGCTCTCATCTACCTTTCAACCAATTAATATATATCACAGACCTTAGTAACTGCTCCAAGGGCTTCACATACTGCCTCCAGGACCATGCTCTCCTCATCCTTGTAAGCAGCTATCAACGCCCTCAGTAGGAGTGACACATACTGTGAGAAGTCACACTTAGTTCTGCTACAGTAGACGTGTATGATGGTCGCCGCTGCCCGCCTCATCCCGGGGCTCTCGTGTCTGAGTGTGGGAAGAATCTCGTCCATGATGGTCTGGAGACCGGCTTCGTCTTTTACTGACAAAACCACCGTCTGACAGTATTGAAGCTCCTGTGAAATCGATAATGAAGTATCCTGCTCTTTGATAATAATAATAATAATAATAATCATACGTAATACTTATATAGCGCCACCCAGAAATCTCGAAGCGCTGTACAATAATAAAATAAGTAAAGAGGAACATAAACAGTTAAACCAGGCTAAGAAGTATAATGACAGTTTAAAAACAGCTAAAAAGGTACATCTTCAAATCTGTCTTAAAACTATTAGGATTAGGTGTTCTACGGATGTTTGTTGGCAAATTATTCCAGACTTCGGGAGCGGTAGAGCTGAAACACCTGTCTCCATAAATTTAGTGTTCCACCTGCGAGGACGGCAGAGAATGGTTTCCGACGACGAGGGAGGTAACTGGGTACATGTAAATTTCCTCTCTGCTATCAGTTTTGATAATGGCCTATAAAATTGCATCAAAAATAGTAATTTTCAGCATATTTTTGCACTGTATTTCTATGGTGCATGTCAATTATATCGACAAGGAGTAAACAAAGTTAACAGACTTTGTTAACTTTGGACTAGTTTTTTGTGCTGTATACTATAGTGCATGTAAATTATCAACAGGGATTAAACAATGTTAACAGACTTTGTTAAGTCTTCGACTAGATTTTTGTGCTGTATACTATAGTGCATGTAAATTTTCGAGAAGGAGTAAACAATGTCAACAGATTTTGTTTAACTTTTGGACTAGATTTTGGATCAATGCTGGAGTTTGATGGTGACCTACTTTAGCAAGTACAAGAGATGCTTACAAAGACACTTTTCAATGTCTGACATTGTGTGGACCTCTGCGAGACAAATTTAAACATAACCAGCACTGAAGATTAGAAATCATATGTTAATCCACAATTTCTCTGCCATCAAGTGTCATAATATCCTCCTTTAAAACTTAATGTCAAGTTTGCAGGTCAACAATTTTCATACTGATTCTCAAATGGAAGACATTCTAATTGATGTAAAATTTCCATTCAAATGATTTATCTAAAAACTTTTTCTGAAGATTCCTATACAATTTTCCTCGTTGCTTGTTCCTCTGTTCCGTCTGTTTTTGTATTTTTGAAGAAATTTGCATCAATTTCTTCTGTAATTTCATGTCTTGATGTTGTACACTATTTGCAAAATGTTTAAAATGAATCGATCGTAAGGGTATACAAATGGATTTAAAAAAGTTGGTGTAATTTATATTATCCGAATGACTGGACTTTGGTTAATTTACTGGCAATTTTTTGATAAGTTCCTGCTTGAACAAAATAATTTCAGCGGAGGAGTAAATGAAATTCAGACTTTTGAAGTTTGCAATTACTCCAAACTAACCTGGTCCTCAACCTCTGATCCCATGCTCTCGTTGAGAGCTGACATTAATGCTGGGAGGATCTTTGTCAAATGACGGGTGAGAGAGTCTCCTGCTACTTGTGAGAGAATGGCGAGTACCTTGGTATTGACAGGTTTCTCTGTTAGCTATGAAGAGACAGAAACAAGATTGATTGATTGAATAAATGAATGAATCAATGAATGAATGAATCAATAAATGAATGAATCAATGAATGAATGAATAAATAAATTAATGAGTGACTGAATGAATGAATAAATGAACAAACGAACGAATGAATGAATGAATGAATGAATGAATGAATGAATGAATAAATCAATCAATCAATCAATCAATCAATCAATCAATGAATGGAGATGCAATTAATGGGTCTCCTCATAACTTTATTCCATTAATGTGACAATATACAGGCTAGCTTTTCTCGTGTTTACCATAAAAATCTCAGGAAATGTGTTACCAATTCTTCAATAGACAGTGCAACGAGTATGTCAAAAATACTGAAATACAGATATTTTCATCCCATTTTAAATTGTCACTGTTTGGTGATGTACTTTAAACCAGCACCATCAATGTTCTTCGGATTACCTCAGAGGTCTTGCTGGTTAGAAAATTGGGTGGGGGTAATAAGCTAATTTTCAATTCTTGCTCATCTTACAATAAATCAATAGCAGTTCTTATAAATAAACTTGTGAGCTGCATTCAAGTCCGCTAAATGCTGGATAAACCTCTCGCTTTGATTATTTGATCTAAAACAAGATCCCAAGTTTTCTCAAGAAATGAGTGGTGTTTGTTAATGCTTAAAATAGACGGTCTTGATTTACCTTTGGAACCATGAATGGTAGAACCACTCGACTTTTGATGGCCATGACATGTTTAAGACCGTCTAAAGCAAACTCTCCTTGCTTCTCGTCAGAGAGTTCCTCCAAGAGAGACGGTAAAATGTCCTCCAGAGCTTTGTGACCTAATTAGAGAGAAGAAAGACAAAGCAACTCCTAGTATTCATACAAGATTTAAAGCAATAAACATTATTAATTGATTGAATTTCTTTTAACAAACCTTTACGCTCCCTCTCAGTTCAATGAGCTAATTATGTTAACATAATCATTCGCTCCATGCTATGCTAACACAACATCCACTCAGAAGTTGATCAAAGGTTTGAGCAGCAGCTATCCTGACCTCTCTAACCTGTCCATACTATACCGATGCTAAAAGCCACCACCCCAGTTCGAGTCACTCCAAGATTAATGTATGTCGTCCAGTTACAGAGTTGTTGACAATAGACAATTTATAACCATGGACGTTAAATATGAATCTAAGAGACTGACTTCAGTCAGCTTGCGGCTGATAAGCCAATGAGGCTTCTTCGCGAGTTCCTGCTTGCAGGAGGATCTAAAATACATACATACATACATACACACACACATACATACACACATACATACATCCCATGCTATGCAGATGCTACTTAACCACTTACCTATTGTGTTGTGAAGTTGATCAAAGGTTTCAGCCGCAGCTATCCTGACCTCTTCCAGAGGGTCACACAGGGCCTTCCTCACCGTTGGTACCACGCTATCCACATACGCCAAAACCTGGCAAAATGGAAAGAATAAAATAAACTTGAAGAAAATCCTGATACATTGAAGAGGAGATTTCTAACCCATGATTTACCCTTATCCACTTCTGCATCCTTGTGAGGTTGGAGAGATGGCTACCATGGTAACAATGCTGGAGTATAACAAAGAATCAGCCACCTTCACAAACTATGAAAACTCCTGATGGTTGCTACCAAATAATTATTGGGTGCAATACTTGACAACAGATTGCATACCATGATTCACTTGTGCATTCCAGTATTACTGATATTAACGGTTCTACTTGACATTTGATATTCAAGGATTCACAGATCTGTCTTGCCATGAACATCATTATAAAGTACCACTGACCTGTTCTCTAGATGTTGAACTCATGATTTCACTGAGGCCGACGCAGACACCCTGCCTCTGGTCACTTTCATCTGAATCCAGGCCCTTTTCCAAGATTGGAATAATCTCAGGTAAGACTCTGTCTCCCAACTTCCTGACCAAGTCTCCTAGAGTTCTAGCAGCAACCTAGTGAAAAACCCCAAAACAAAACATAAAAAATTACCTTGAGATAAGAGATAAACATTTGTCAATGTATAGAGGTTTGGGGAAGGTTGCAGCTAACAGTATAAAGCAAGGGACCCCAACAGGACCACCTAATTGGAGCTTTTGGTCTGTCGAGATTCAACAAGAGAAAGATTTGAGAGC
>KN888612.1:12366-24496 GCA_000934455.1 Apostichopus parvimensis | reverse complement strand
ATACAAAATACGGGCATTAAATTATTCCAAGAATACAAAACAATACAATGTTACACAATGCAAAACAATACATTACAACACAACATAATACAATACAACACAATACACCAAAATACAATACAACACAGTACAAAACAATACAACACAGTACAAAACAAAACAACACAGTACAATACAATACAATATAATAGAACAAAATACAACACATAATACAAAACAAGACAGTAAACTACAATACAATACAGTACAATACAACACAGAACAATACAATACAGTTCAATACACTACAACACAATATAATACAATAAAACAAAATACAATACAATACGTACAATGCAATATAATACAATACAGTACAATAGAACAGAACAGAATATAACAATGGGTGCAAGAACAGTGAAAGCTCACTCTACCTTTGTGGAATGTTCTGTTCCAAAGTTGTCATCCTCTCCTCCTTCTGTGGTCATTTTACCCGTCACTCCAGATATCTTGTACAGCAGATCTCCCAACAATTGGATGGAGCTATAACGGATACGCCAGTTGTCGTCGAAGAGCCCCCTCTCTAGTTCCGGCAGGAAGACAGACACTGCGGTGTCAGCGTAGAGGTTGATGATCCTCTGGCCAGCCCTGAGAGCCGTGTCTCGCACATACTCCGACTCATCTGCCAGGGCCTTGGAAAGATGGAAGAGAAGAGGGAGATAATTATTCATAGGCTGTCACATCTCGTCAATCTTGCACCAGGATGTTTAACTGTCTCTCTAATGTTTAAAACTTATAGTTAGGGTGGGACAGGACAGGTCAAAGAATGGCTAATGATAAGGAGACTGCTGTAGCACAGGTGAGGGGGGAGAGGGGGGTGGTGTTTAGGTAGGGGGTCTTGATGTGAGACCTGATGACCAATTCTTAATAAGTGCATCATTACGCCTTTTTCCTCTTCTTTGTCAGTTTCACAACACAGATGTCACTCTCTTCATATAACACAAGATATAAGAGTAATTTAAATCCAAGAAATATTAATAAACTACGAACAAGTCAAATGAAACATTAATTACCAGTAGAATTGGTGATATCAGTCGTCCAATGAATGGAGTCAAGAGGTCACCAAAGGTTCCTGGTAAGTAGATGAACATCATGATGTAACCGTCTCTGACGTGAGAAGGAATGTCCGGTGTCTCTGCAGTCTTGATGATGTCCGGTAATAGCTTGTTCAGCTTCTCAACCCCGATTCCAGCGATAACCTCACTCAGACCTGATTCAAATTTATCACAAAGTTGAATTATGTCAAGGTCATGCATAACACGATATCAATGTTTTGTATGAGGCGCTCTGGTAAATGACTCAAACTGAGTTGAGAATATTGAGGGGAAGAAATCAAACTTTCTTTTACTCATCTGTTTCATAAATGGATTGACTTGTTGGCAAATCTCTAAGTTAAAAGGATTGTCTGGTGGCCCAAAGAAGTTACCTTAAAAATTGATAAATAATTTTCCAAACATGTTGTCAAAGTTTGAGAACGCTAATGTTGCGTTTGACAGAGAAACGATTTTCTATAAATTAGATATGTTTTCAAAAACTCCTTAAGCCGCCATATATGTAGTAGATCGGTGGTTTTGTGGTCTTTTTGTAACACAAGATAAGTTTTAACAGCAGACACTTCTTTGTTTATACATCGCGCTATCCAGCTCCAACGCGAGGAATGTTCGCATGTAGGCTACTCTAACGTTTACAATCGGACAGTTCTGCGAAGCCTAAGCTTCCCAATACTACATTCTGCTCTGATATCGATTCCTCCAAGTTTCATCTTTCGGTGTTCCGAAAACTTTTCAAGTTTCCTTTTACTGTAAATTTGATCCGTGAATTATATTTCAGCGACTTCGAAGAACAGTTTATGAACTGTGGTTTGAGTGTGAGAGTATATTATGTGCAACGCTATACGTATACCAACTGGGCATGGTACAGTAGGCTATATACCGTACGTTCGCATTATGTACGTTATATAGGCAATCACATGTGCGTGTACACGTGAGAGTGTATTTGCTGCGGAAATGGGAGTGCTAACTTAAAGTCGCCTGTTTTGCCTAATTGCCAGCACTACCTCAATCACCATATTGATGCGTTCGAACAAACGGTACTTTTGGTGAGAAACTGGTGAATTTGAAAACCAGATTTCTACAAGAAGAAAACGTCGAATGGGGACAATTTTAACATGGTTAAAAAGAGAAAAAAAATAACAACAACTACAAGGAATGTATCAAAATCTATCACCAGACAATTCCTTTAAATAATGGTAAGGATTTCCATCTCAGTAGGCATGGATAGTCTTCACTGCTGTTGTTTTTATCTCTGCATTCTGGTTAACATTGTTACCTTGCATAGATTAGCCAGGAATCAAACACCACTGACATATCTAAACCACTATTTATCGACTCAATATAGTATTCCATTCCCCCTTTCTGTAATTGGCATTGTGTCTAGTGATTGTAAAGGCAGCCTAAAGTACAACACAACCCAGATCTATGTACCAAGATAGGAATACAACTTGAGAACCATGAGTGACTCAGAACCATCACTACAAGGAAAGAGAACTTTACCTTGGGCTGCTCCCGATCTATCTACCGAGTTTTGCTCTGAGGTGAGTTTCTCCATCAACCAAGGCAGAAGATCATCAAAGCTGGTCTCACCCATCCCCTTGACCATGGCCCCTAGGGCCTTGGCAGCAATTCGACGGACATCAGGCACAGGGTCCAGCAAGGCCGTCTTCAGGCCAGGGACCACGGAAGGCAAATAAGGTTGCAGATCCTGTTCCATTTCAAATAAGAGAGAAAATAACCAGGTAGAATAAAAGGCTGAGTGTTGACATACTTTTCTCAAGATTTGAAACTTCATTTTAAATTTATTGTAAACAACCTACTTATACACAATAGACTCTAATCAAACATTTCTGATGGCTTGAGATATAATACTACAAGTGATAACAGGTTCTATTGAATGTCAAAAATAGCAGGAAAGTGCACGCACCTTTTGATCTGTGAGAGAATACATGTTGCCTATAATCTGGGCAGCCATTTTCCTCGTCTCTGTAGACCTGTCTTGGAAGGCCCTCTGTACCACTGGCATGATCAGGGCTAACGACGGGGCATCGATGAAGTGAACAAACTTGGTGTTCAGTAAAACCTGAAGACACTTGGATGTCTTGTGCGAAGGATCTGATAACGCCTCCAAGAGAATAGGAACGATAGCTGCAAAGGCCAAAGAACAATGCTTCTTTTGTTATTTCTCAAATCGCAAGGAACAATAGATATGGCGGCAAAATACAATGCTTTTACTGTATTTGCTATAATGGAATGCAAAAGCGCTAAAAGTGAACTAAAGTTTTCTATTTGTTCAAATGACATGAAACAATAGCTGTAGATAGACAAAGACAATTGAAACACAATTCTGCTATTGTTTGCCACAAGGTATTGTTTAAGAAGAAGAGGTTGATCAAAATACTACAGGAAGGATATCAGGATAATCAGCTAAGATGGTGGAGAAGGGAAGAACATTACGTGTTTATTTATGAAATAATAAATAGCACAACTTTATTGTCATAGCACATTTCTCAAATGTTTAGGGGAAGGGATAATAGGTTCACTTTTTTTCCCATCCACACCCTCCTGTACCCTCCATCTGGGCAAATGTGATAGGCGCTTGTGTGTTTGTATACCTTGATATGTCTTGGAAGTATGATGCAAACATGCCATGTTACTTTTCATCAAGTAGATTGTCCAGTGGCCTGCATTTTCAGTTAAGTGCCCTCATTGAATCCATTTCTTTAGTTTCAATTAAACATAATATCATGCACACTACGTTGCAAGTATTTGGAATTATTTTACTTTCGGGCACTGTCTGAAGACTTACCTTGAATTTCAGGGTTTCGAATGACAGATCCGATCTGCGACAAGGCCTGGGAACCAGCCTTTTGAACTTTGACGTGTGAATCTGTTAAGACTTCGGTCAGCTTGGGAACGATGCTTGGTAGGCAAGACGATAGCTGCTTGGGTGCACAGTAGGCCATTGCACCTAACAATTCAACAGAACCTGTATCGAACAACATAAATCCATGTTGACAGTCTCTACGTAAAACATATAAGATAACTTTGAGGGCTCCTCTGGATAGCAGTGCTTCTGCACTGAGCAGGACTACCCCCATTAAAGATGAAAATAATAACAAAAAATATATAGAAAAAAGAAAAAAATATGTGGAGATTGTTGTAAAGACAAAACGATCAACAGCACAAATATAAACTGAATTTGACAAATGTGGTAAAGACTAAAACATTTTCAGATATTTTATAAATCTTTATTTGTATCCGGCGTCACAATGAAGACTAAAACCACAGCAAACTAGCCAGCACACCCTCACAGAAAAGAAGGACAAATGTAGGAGGAATCAAAATATACAAAACCTTGGACGACAGAAGAGGAAAGCTTTAAACATTATTGAGAGCAAATAAAAATTTATGCTGTGTATAGTTGGTAGCTGTGATGCCACAAACAAACAAAATAATAATAATAATAATCATAATAATACCATCATTGTTGACTTTCATTCATTTTGAAATCATGCAAACCAAAAAGTAGGCAATAATAGGTACTTCTGATGGAAATTAGGAAAATAGGCTTCCTGGACATCCTGACTATTGACCTGAGGTGCAGTAAGGGCTATTATAAACAGAACAACAAAACTTTAGACCATGACTTTATGAACAAAACTAGAGACCACGTGGAGATACAGTTGCGTAACGATGAGCCTAGGGACCCTGGCTCCTGGACCAAAGGGGCCCCCTATCAGGAGGTCCAAGCAAACGCGTCTGCAGAAATGTTGACAAGGGGGGGGGCGGGGAGATCAGTAGGTCATGTATGTGTAACACACTACCTGATACTTTCTAAGCGGAGCGCTACAATCGGTTCGCGCGGAGCATACCACCATTTTTTTTTGGCCAAGAAAAAAATTCCTAGATCGTCGGAAAAGACACTTACCGGGCAAGTTGCATTTACACATCGGCTATTTTGAGATCTCATGTCTTAGGATTTTGACATTCAATAATTTCAGTTATGCATCAGTATAGCAGGGGGCCCCCTTTTGGTCTGGGCCCCCGGCTCAGCATGGTCTGAGCCCATAGGAGTTACGCTACTGTGGAGATGATGGTCCACTTAAGATCTTTTCTGCACTACTGATGTATGTAGATAAACAGTGGTACAATACTTCACCTGCTTTTGTTCTCCAAGAATCTTCTTCTAGTGCTGTTAACAGTGAGGGCAGTACAAGCTTCACTCCATGACCGCTGAGTTTACTCATCACCGCCTTAGCTGTTTCGTCTGTTGCCTGGAGGAAAACAAAACACAAGTTGAGGTTCAGATATTTTAAGAATGGCATTAAAACATGTGTCTGCTTTCCCTTTAGTTTCGACATATATCAACATTTATTAAAAAGAACGTATTTCTTCATCACCGAAAAAGAGGAATTTTTTTTATTTGCATTCTGTAGTTCCTGTTTCCGCTGTCTAAATGAAAATCATGAGATTTGAGAACAAGAACCTCATCAAAGTCCAAGACAAAGTTAATGCAATACTAAGAATGCTTTGTCTATCAAAACTACCACAAGAATGATTAACAGCTGATACAGGGTAAGACAATCCAAGAGCATTTCCAGTCACAGTAGGTACAACTGCCACCTAGTTTACCTTTTAAGTTCCAGTCACATTACGTAAGACTGCCACCTAGTTTACCATTTAAGTTCTCTTCCATGAGAGAATACATGTAGAAAGTATGATTACATGTGAACAAACACAGACTAGTATTTTATCTCAGATTGTTAACAAACTAGCACTCCCTGAACTCTTGACCCACACCGACAACAACAGCAAGTTGAAATTAAAAAACAAAATATACAAAACTTTAATATTGCTGATTTCTTACCTCCCTTACATACTGATTCCCATCTCCGAAGCACAGGAGCAGATGTGGTAAAACGTGGACCACGTAGGGTTCAAACAGACGACCCAACATATTACACAGCATCTCAAATGCAAATAAGGCTCCTGAATAATAAATAAAGTTAATGAACAAATCAAAACAAGAGAAGTGACATAAATGTCATGGACGAATAATGAATCAAAAGATGCCATAGCACAATGCATTATCAAATCAGACCATTTATCGTTAATATTTTATAACACGTTTCCCAATTATTCATTCGGTAGCACTATATACTACATTAGTACCCATTGTCTCTTTGCAATCTGTACTCACCTTTATTCAGTAGGTAGCACTATACTACATTAATACTGATTGTCGGTAGCACTATACTACATTAATACCCATTGTCGGTAGCACTATACTACATTAATACCCATTGTCGGTAGCACTATACTACATTAATACCCATTGTCGGTAGCACTATACTACATTAATACCCATTGTCTCTTTGCAATCTCTACTCACCTTCTCTGTGACGGAAGTTCTTCTTGTCTTGTATCGCCTCCTGCAGTTTAGACATAATGTCCAGCTTTTTAAGAGCCAAGATA
The DNA here is from genome assembly GCA_000934455.1 of Apostichopus parvimensis. NCBI lineage: Eukaryota > Metazoa > Echinodermata > Holothuroidea > Aspidochirotida > Stichopodidae > Apostichopus > Apostichopus parvimensis. The sequence continues at coordinate 17,927 of KN888612.1, read as the reverse complement.
CCCAGTCCCTTGACTACCCCTGCTAGGCCATACGCAGCACCTTTCCTTTCCCCGTAGTTCTCCGACTCCAAGAGCAGAGAGAGGAGTTGAGAAACGATGGTGGGTGCATCCTCCTTGATGGCAGGAACCAGAGGGGGTAAGCAGTTGGCGACTGCCTCTTGCACCTATCCAGCGAAAATACGTAAACAAAGTGTTTGACAGTTAAAAGGGTTCTAAATAGAGCTTATTAGACTAGAAAATAAGTGTAGATGGATTGCATTTACTTAATAGTCCATTTCATGAATTACAAGTTTAAAACATAATTCTTTATCTATGTATATTAATAATGCTGTGGTAACCCAGATGATTTCCTCCAATGAATATTATATATATAATAAATGAATATAATAAAACGTGACCCTTACTTGTTGGGAAGGAGTGGAGAGCGCTTCAATCAGCTTGCCGATAATCGGTTTGACCTTAGGGTCAGATTTATCAAGATGCCTCGCCAAGGACCCCATCAGGATCACCACACTCTGTCTGACCGCATCGTAGGACTGATCGGTCGGAGCCTTGTCCAGGAAACTCTCAAATACCGGTAAGAGGTTGGACACTTCCTCCTGCCAAAAGAGATGAGGCTCGGTGTTTTAAAGTATGATAACTATTTACAATTCAAATTACATGATACTGAATATCTTATGTGCCTAACTGACTCTGACATGGTTAAGTAGAGATCACCACCTATGAAAGGTTGATAGCTTAGTTCAGTAGGGATAGATCCGCAAAAGATCACAGATAGATGCGGATAGATCCACAAAAGATCACTTTACTGAGAGAGGTGACTGGTTTGAGGGCCTACAGAACACTAGCCAATAATTCTTCCGTCTTGCAATATCTTGTTTTTTAGTTGTTGATTTATTTCTTGATTTACTTATATTTGTTAAGAAAATTTAGAAAAAGCAGGCAACCTTGCATCTATTTAACACACTGCCAAAATAAAACAGAGTAGAAAGGGACATAAAAGTGATAAGAAAAGTTTGTGCTGGTAAACAAGTTAAAATCATCATTTGGTACCAAAAACACACCATTAAGTTCATCCTGAGAGATTGTCTTCAAGGTATTAACAATTTTTTGAAGGATCGAAACCGATAATCAAATCTACCCATCCATACATACCTTGCCATGGGCTGTAAGAGCAGCTAGTCCAGCATCCAGCATGGCCTTTCTAACCGCCTCGCTGTTGTCCCCGAGGGCCCCAGGGACCAGAAATTCAAAGAGCTGTGGGATTTGGTCTCCAGACATGAGAGGGGATATCTGTCCCAGAGCATAAGCAATGCCACATCTGATGGAGAAATTATCAACCGGGGCTTCGGTGACGATGCGACCTAAATTATCCTTGACTGGAGGAGGTATCTGTCATGAATCAATCATGTGTAAAAGTAAGTTGGCCTGACATTTCGATCCTAGCAGGATCTTCTTCAAAGGCTAAATGACAAGTAACAGTAACAGAAGGGACAAAAACACGCACAGAAAACAGACAGGTTAATGAGCATGGTGAACACAAAGAGATAGATGTAAGGGGATTAGTAGACAAGGGATGGAGAGAAGAAAGAAAGAAACCAGCAGGGGAAGAGGAGAGGTTGGAGATAAACAGTGGAGGGACAAAGAGAGGATTAAGGGAAGGGGTGAGGAATAAACTGGAGAAGGACAAAGACAGAAAGGTGTGGAGAAAAAAGGGTGGAAGAGAGCAATGAGAAGAGGAGTGATGGGGGAGGGACAAGGGGAGAAGGAGGGGGGAACAGAAGAAAAGTTAGTCATGTCCTTCCTGAATGTTGAGCCCATGAGGTTGAATGGTGCGAAGGCGTTGCATACACAGCCTCTCTGAATGAATCATAATATACACACTCTTAGAAACCTAGTCAGAAAACCTGCATGTGATCAGGCATCATCACAAAGCATCTATAGACATGAAATACTTTTGTGGTAAATGTGCTGAACCAATGTTTCATTGTATTAAAGACATTAGGCTCATTAACAGCTGATTGTGCTATAAGGGTAACAGGTACTTGAGGAAGTTCCTCAAAGCTTTTGCAATCTGATGGTTCCATTATGGATACGAGTGTGTACCTCTTAGCATTCACCTCACTCCATCAAGTCACAGATTTTTTGATCAAGCTTTACCAAACCTTCTTTGATATAAATCTCTGTGATAAAATTAGAAACTCTATGACCATTCTCAGAAAATGTTGGTACTTTTTTTTTTCACAACAAAATCTTGAGGATGCAAAAGGAAAAAAAAACCTGACAGAAACAATATAAGAAAATCATTCTATTTTCCATGACAATTTTTACCTCTTTTCCATGACTTTTCTATGCCTGCAAATTAAAATCTGAAACATCCATGACTTTTCCAGATTTTTCCATGCCTTTTTCAGGCTTCCATGACTGTTAGAATCTTGTGATTTAACACTGAGAGAGCACTAGAGGAGTTTAACTTAGTGTAAAGAAACATGATCAGCTGCTCTGAATACCTTCTTCTTCTTTTCTACGCCTGGAAATTAAAATCTGAAACATCCATGACTTTTCCAGGCCTTTTTCAGGCATTCCATGACTGTTAGAATCTTGTGATTTAACACTGAGGGAGCACTAGAGGAGTATAACTTAGAGTAAATCTACATGATCAGCTGTTCTAAATACCTTCTTCTTCTCCAGGTAATCACCAAAGAGACATTGCATGATACTGTCCACTTGATCATTGTACTCCTCAAGGAGAGCAGCGAGGGCCTTGGACCCTGAGATCCTGATCACTTCTTCATTGTGAGTGACGTCCTCAATCAAGGTCATCAGAAGAGCAGGGTCATTGGTGAAGCTGCTATCAGTCCATATCCTATACAATGAAGGTAAGGTTAAAGGGGTGAGGTCAAAGGTCTGGAACTTAAACAAACAGTCACAATGTGTATATAAAGATAAAGCATTATTCCTCAATCAAGGGCAGGGTCATTGGTGAAGCTGCTGTCAGTCCATATCCTATACAATGAAGGTAAGGTTAAAGGGGTGAGGTCAAAGGTCTGGAACTTAAACAAACAGTCACAATGTGTATATAAAGATAAAGCATTATTCCTCAATCAAGGGCAGGGTCATTGGTGAAGCTGCTGTCAGTCCATATCCTATACAATGAAGGTAAGGTTAAAGGGGTGAGGTTAAAGGTCGGGAACTTAAACAAACAGTCACAATGTGTAAATAAAGATAGGGCATTATTGTACAGACACTGTCAACTTTATAAGCAGAGAAAAAAGGCATATAGTGCTATTACAAACCCCAATGAACCTTCTTCCCAACAGAGAATTTTATTTAATATTTACGAAGGTCAAGGGATAAAACCTAGATAGAGTAGGTAATGAACAGACTTCACCATGTCATCAAGAAATTCTTTGGAAAAGACCCCAAACTATCCAAAACTATAAACGACAGTTTTCATACTATGATCAAAACCATTGGGGTGCAGCTTTCCAAATTATGTCAAAATATGGCAGTTCCACTAACAGACATAAGAGAACACAAGTATATTATCCTTTCAAGGGATGGGAGAGACAAGTCCTGAAAACCCTGCACAAGTACAACATAGACGACCAGAAATGTGTCTTACTCTTCAGCTAGTGTCTTCACATCTTCATCGGCGTCATATTTAGCCACTAACAGTCTCTGAGCTACCCTCAGACCAAATTCAAGATCTGTTTCGGGGGTTGGTAGAATCAGCAGTAGCTCTTGCAAACCCTGGAGAAAAAAAATAGACAGCAAAGTGGAAACCAACATTTAAAAAAAAAATCTTGGTTTCGATTTATGTTTTGCCACATCTTGCATAAATCTTACATACACTTTGTCCTGTCTGTTGCAGAATTTCTGTTGACCTAGACGTAGCTAGAAATTCCTTTAACCTACAGAGAATAGTAAATATGTATAATTTAATTTCAGCATGCAAGCTGTTAAGCTTGATCATCTGTGCAGTACATATTTATTTCATTGATAAGGATAAAGCAATTATGATTGAAAGTAAATAACCGATTGAGGAAAAAACTAATACATCTAGAAATTTAATAGATTTCTTTTGAAGATTCGTTTCTTCAAGTTTTTAAATAATGCTTTGCCTTATTTGGGAGACAGGAAGACCTTTCTGTTCATTTGTTTCCATTTATTTCCATATGCATACTTTTGTCTAGAAGCATTCAAAAATAATTTAAATAATTTAATAAAAAAAAATGATGAAAATTGTCACATCTGGGAAATGTTAATTTCCTGCAAATGTCTTTGTAAATGGCCGAATATGAAGGGAAAAAACTACATGTATGCCACTTGAAGATATATATATATACATTCTTCAAAAGGAGACAGATTTAGATGATTTTGACACCTTGAGTGCTGCAGATCTGACATCCACGACCGGTGCTTGCAGTCCATCCAACAGTACAGAGATTTCTTCATTTGATGCTACACAGCAACCCATTTCACCACCTTAAATGAAAATATTGAAGATTACAACACAACTCAGATATCTTAAACATAACATATTGGTATACAGTTTCGTGAAACAGAATGCAATATTTGATATGAAAAATTGCTCGACAAACAAGTGCTTTCACAGAAAGATGCACAAGGTTCACAGATATAACCACATATATGAGAACCTCCTTTTACCCTCAAGCATATCAACCACCCTTAGTCTATCTAATCCTTTTCTACCAACCATATTGACCGCCCTTAGTGCAAAGATTAAACCATTACTTTCTAATGCATGTATATGCCTCTAGCTACATTATGTACTGCTAACTGCTATAAGGTTATGTGAACATCGATACAGAGAAATGGTAAAGCAAACCTACAAAAGTCTGACATTTCATTTCTAATACTACGAAATACCTTGCATAGTTATGTACTGAAATGGGATATTCTTTTTGTGACCTCTGCTGGACGCAGTGACCCAATTACCCCATCAATACGGTTTATTCTAGACAGAAACCGCTCTGACTGGATGAAACTGTGAGCCTCTGAAGAAGATCCTGCTAGGATCGAAACGTCAGGCCAACTTACTTTTACACATTCTCTTACACAGGCTCTTTAGTGGATAGGCAGATTGCTAAGAGTTTTATTTTATTTAGATGAAACTGTAGTAGCTTTGCAGTGAGATCTATTCTTAAAAGCTTAAAGTATAATCAGTTGTGCTTCAATTTACCTGCGCTGGTGCACAATGCCAGGATGGTTTTAGCTGCTTCTTGTTGAGCCTGTACTCCTGATACTCCAATCAATCTGCATAGTAACTTCAGCATAGCTGCTCTTGGTAACAGGTCGGGTCCATTCTGTTATGGGTGGGGAAAATAATAATCACAGATTATAAACTCAAAAGCTACTTTGAAAGTTGCTTTTTCTTAAATGAAATCTTGGCATCAGTTATGATGTCGGGTTTGAGAAGGACTACTGAATTCATCACTCTACAAACTTCATAAAATGTTCCTATAAAATCAATCCAAAGAAGCAATTTTAACAAGACTAATAGCTGATCTAAACAGCATAAAAAATCAAGTTGAACA
>KN888611.1:29851-40597 GCA_000934455.1 Apostichopus parvimensis | reverse complement strand
TATAGAAACACCATTTAAGACCCCCTGATGAATGGAATAGTCCAACCAACTTGCCCGCACAGAGCCACAGGATTTTCGGTCAGGGTGATGAGTCATACGCGTTGGTCAGTAAGAGGGCTATTTTGAAGGATGTTTGGTGTGCATTTTAGAAAGAAAGGAATTGATATGTCCCCCCCCCCCTTTGAACTATCAATCCCTTTAATACCCCTAATAACTAACCCCAACCCAACACAAATCTTAACCCCCTCCCCTTCCTCCAATTTATTCGTCTCTCACTTGATCCCCTCCTAGTCACTACCAAGGATATATTTAAGTGTCTAACTAGGCCTCGAGTTACGTTACTTTGATGTGGTTTCCAGTACTCTATAGTTGAATGAAATTGGTGCGGTCTATCTCTTTTTGTCTTTTTTCTTCTTTTTTTGCCACATTTTCATTTTTAATTAAATTTTCCCTAGTAACTGCATAATTTCCGATTTTGCCGATTACTCCCTCACACCATTCACATAATGAAAAGTATGACACATTTTATATATTCCTCTCGGCAGACTTTGAAGTTCGATCAAAATCGGGGGAATCGATCAAACCAAGGTCTTTCAGACTTCTGTCTGTACAGTATGTATTCACCTTCTCTTGCAATTACATCACTTTTCTTGTTTTAAACCTAAAACCCAATACATCAGTTTTCCACATCATAAAATTTACATCACCCACTGTAAATTATCAATTCAGACAAATCGGAAATTTTCTTACGATTTTTATTTCCATCACAGAAGAATATGTCGAGGAAATTTAGAAAACAAGTAATGAAAGGAGGAGAAGAAAGATACAAAACTTACCGATGTGCCTGTCCTAATTTAATTTTCTTGATCATCGCGCCGGCTCTTTGCTTTGCCAGAGAGAGAGAGAGAGAGACTGATTCCGATCGTCAGCACGTAGAACTGATATTGATATTCCTAATTCCTTTCGAGGTATTGTCAAATGTCATCTTTTTCCGTGACTGCTGTTTTAGTAATGTGAAGGCGGTTAGAGATAATGACCTGAGTAACTACGTTACAGATTATAATCTCGCACATGCAGTCAGAGTCAATACAAAACAAGGACTGAGTGCAAATAAAAGACTTGTCAATTGAAGATGTGATGAGAATAAATAAGAATCCCCCACGATGACTGGAAAAACAAAACCCAGTTCAATGAATCAAAATCCATCCCTGTTAGGAACTACTATATCTGTAGGCTTAGGAGAGCAACCCACTACGTTCTCTCTGGGCCCCTGTGTGAGCGTTCTTTTATTTCTTTCTTTGCCTTTTTTGTTTTATGTGAGTTAACAACACTTGTATCAACAGTGCAAGCATTAACCACGGTTTTAATTTGATTAATGGCAGAGTTAATAGAAGATACCAACAACGACGTGGTAATGCCTTTTTACTTTATTGCGTGAGAGACATACAGCTGTGTTGATATACTCAACTGTGTTCAATCGTATGGTGAATTGGTTGTAGTATTTAATACCGTGTGAACTGATACCAGCATACATTGCAAAGTACAAGAATCGCAGAGAGATGTCATTTATACAAATTGCGTCAGCATAGACTATCCGGTGACGGCATAACAGCCTAAAACGACAAGTATGTATTTATCTGACATGCGATGAAATCTCTAACTGCACGCAGGTCAGAATTATTAGATAAAAAAAAATAATAACTTACAGGGTACGGTATATGATATGTGGTTGTGGTTTGGACCATATGGCATGGTACAACATTACACTGCATATGACACGTTAAGTAAATGCATGGACTGGTATATGACACATGTCAAGGTAACTGTATGGTCAAATAAAACATGGGTATACAGTATACTGAAGGGCACTACGCGACGACTGAAGCTTAATGGACATTACAAAGCTATAACTACTGATTCATGGTGTACGTCAAACAACTTTCTTAAAGAACTTCTTGGCCCCCCCCCAATCCCACGGTTCCCCTCCCAATCCCTCCTTGGCGATACCACTGCCGGTTATATGTAATGACATGCATTCTTGTGTGCTAGGGTATATGGAATGATTGGTTGCCAAAAAATTGTTCACTGCCCCCATGGTTCCCCCTCCTATGTTTGCCACTTCCACAAATACAAACAAAAATTATGAGCAGGAATTAGATGCACAATGAAATCAATAGCCCTACAGCCTCTGACGCCATCTTCAATGACCCCATTCTGTGTCCCCCTCCAAAGTCGCTCTTAATTTGCTGCCCCCCCCCCCCCCCCCCTCCTTCCACTTTCAGTAATCTGACTCAGGCAATCAATGTGGCTTAAAGGATTTACCTTGAACTGTAAGTTACTTATGTCTCTGAAGAAAAGTCTCCCTTTACTGAGTAAACTCTTTGTCAAGAAAGGATGTGAATGGATCAAGTATAAAATCATCTCCCCTATGCACTATTATCAGGATTTAATACTGTATATCACACTGCTACACAGTAACGTTCAACCACTATAACACCATGTAATGAAGTTATAGGGCAAACTGCCTTTACAATATCAACACATCCTTCCATTTTAGCTAATATCTCTCAACGGTCACCAAAACCTATTTCAGTTTGAAAACACATTGATACAAGTAATGCATTGATGACAACAGGACTACATGTTTTGTGCATGACATTACTGAAAAATTCCTTCTCCTTCTCCCTTCCAACCCCTCACCCCCCCCCCCCAGAAAAAAAAACTAGGCTTGGCATACTAAAACAGGAATAGAGCAACTTACCTGATTGTGAGATAGAATAATCCTTTAACTTGCTCCATGTAAGTTTTTAAATAGGTCAACTCAGAAATGAAACAAGTTTATTTCCCTGGCGATACAAAAATCACTCAAAGATATTAATACCACAAGTGAACAACAACTGCCAGCCAGCAGTTAATATATTTGGCAGTTTTGGTTTCTGACACAGAGTGTACAGTTCAGACTGTAGTCGTTAGCTACACTGTATTCGACAAACAAGCTCACATTGCTAAATATAATCCATGTAGCTTGTTTCCAGCGAATGTGTACGTCTGTTCCAAATAAACTCTAGACGACTGCTGACGGGACGTTTTTTTTAAATTCAGCATCCTGCGTTACTCGCAAAAGAGCACCCTATATTTTTTTCTTCCTCGTTGTTGTCTGGTTCGTGCCTTTGGCTAAACCTCTTCTCGCAAGTGTTGGAAAGTCGTTCGTTCCAATACCATCAAAATTCCCCGACTCGGTAGTAGTATAAAAAAAATCATCCAAATTAACAGCGACTGAATTAGAACGAGCCTATCCTCACTCACGTGGCTGCTGCCATATTCCTCTCGTTTGTTTACAGAGTCGCCGTACCAACACAGAATATTTGATGAGCTTTGTCTCGCATTCACATAAGGTAAACAATCGCTACAGAACTTTGTATCTGTCAAATACTGTAGTATTTTCCATAAACTTTTAACACTGTGTTCCATTACACAGAAGTTGAATGGTTTTCATTCCACTCATAAAAAATCCTAACACAGGTGTCAGCTAACTTCCTCAATTTTCAAACCATAGTATTTTACTAAAATATTTTCAGATTTTTGGGAATTCACTATAATTCAAACTTGTGAATCATTAGCATTTCTTCCTTGTGTTTTGAACCCCAATTTTTTTTTTTTAAAGTACAGCAATATTTATGAATTGACTTCAAATCAAATGTTAACAAAGATTAAGGATTATATTTTAGGTTCCAATTTTGCACTTGAGAATAATTTAACTGAGCTAAATTTGCCTGTGTATTTCTATATACCCTTTACTTATCCAGTTACAAGTTGTGTAGGCCTCTCACCATTTCAAAGCTGCTCACATCACAAACAGGTACAAGCTAAAAATGCTACGTTAAATACAGATCACACTCGGTTTTAAAGTTCATTGTTGATGTTATAGTTCGGATACCAAATTTACAGACTTTTCCTTTCCGTTTCGGGGACGGCCGAATCTTTGATAAATAAATCGCCTCATTCGATACTAGAAAATGAAAAGCAGCTTTATGATACAGCCAGAGCAGGAAGTGAAAAACATGATGGATTGTCACAAAGGGGAGAATAAAATAATATTGTATCCTGCACCATACATACAGCTAACTACTCTCAAAGACATTATACTTCTAACTGTTTAAACTAAAAGTGTTGATCGAACAGTTTTCCCTATATTGAGTTTCAGAGATACTTTTAAAGGGGTGGTGGGTGGGGTGGGGTGGGTGTGGGGGGAGGGGTGGTTGAAGTTTTGAGGACTAGAAGCTACCATGTTTCCACGAGAAAATGACGTTTTTTTTACTCAGATTGACTTCACAGAAATAATGAAACCCAGTGAAGAATATATCATCCGTATTCACAAGTATAAAAGTACAGATTGTAGGGTCCTATAGTCTACTTAAAACTGCAAATATGATGGAATGAAAACATAAAAAAATATCTATAAAATAAAAAATTAAAAAATCTTAATAGAGATTTGGTTTCTTTGAAAACATATTGTTAATATCAATCAATATTTGGAAACATATTTCTCCCCCTCCATATCCAGTCAAGACTTGAAGGTAAAAGCCTAACATTTTCCTACGGTCGATCAACATATGCTGGTGGATATTCTTTTAATATATGGAGGTAAAAAGACCTTTGCCGTCCCGTTTCTGAAATCAAAAAGTAATCTACTACGTACAACTAAAACACATGCATGCAGCTGATTGCTGACGGCAGCATTTCATCGATGGAGAGTTTATACTCTCTCTTATCATCTCCTTTGTTCCGCCGTGTACATAATTAATCCCTGTCAATTAAATTCATCGCTTTTCCACACGTGGTCTGATGTCTGACCCTTGCGGAAGACCCCGGTTGGCCAAAAAAAAGGAGGTTTGTTGAGGGGATGGTTTTTCCAGGGGTTTGTTTCCACCCATTTCGGCTTTTGTTTATTTGACACGTGTCTTTGGATAAACGGATTGATACTGTGTGCTTCTCGAATCCGTAAAGCTAATATTCTCGGGGAATATAATGACACTTTGGGCCACGATGCGAAATGCAGACGAGGCTTAGAGAGGATCCAGGAGAGACCCAAGGGGTGCATTACTTCAGGTGGATGAGGAGTAAATAGAACCTTGTGGAGCGGTCGAGATATTGATTTCCAATAACACGTCCTGGCTTAAAGAAAAGGAATGAGTCCCTTCTTGTTTATGAGGCAGGCTAGCAGTAATTATGAAGATGGAACAATTGTACAAATGACAAAAAGGTATTCTTCAAAAGAGAGAAAGAGGCTGGGTTTAAAACCATCGCAGGACATAATTAATCTGTAAACGTTTTGTAGTTTCATTCTGGATTAGTTTACACTTTGATGATGCGGTGTGTGTTGGAGTTTTAGCTTTGCTCTTTGTAGGCTATGTATTCAGGTTTTTTTTTGGGGGGGGGAGAGAGGGAGGGGGGTGATTTCCAATAGCAATAGCTACTTCTTAATCTGAGCTATACACAGGGGGGAGGGGGGGAAATTTCCCCTCCTCTAGTATATCTTAATCTGAGCTATACACAGGGGTTGGGGGGGGATTTCCCCTTCCCAAGTAGTATCTACCTCTTATATCTGAGCTATAAATGGCGGGAGGGGGGTGAGAGGGGGGAATAATTTCCCCTCCTCAAGCAATATGTACCTCTTAATCTGAGCTATACACACGGGGGGTTGAGGGGGTAACTCCCTTCCTCAAGCAATATCTTAATCCGAGCTATATACACTACTATTCCTTCCCTTTAGCAACATTTCCATTTGTTTTTATACACTCATGCAGTTCTCACAACATTGTCACCCCCTCCTACACCCCTAACCCCCTATCCCTGTTAGTCCAACCAGACTCCTTTATGTATGTTTCAGAGTCATCGTGTTTCACATTGGGGAGGTATGTATTGAATCATTCTAAACCCATTCACACTACTTTAAAAACGACAGTCAATCATTCTAGGATAATATAAACCATAATAACCATTTCGACTGAAAGCGTTTTTCGGTTTCAATTCCCAGAGTCTGGTCTGTTTGCCATGTAATGATGGCTTGCAGTACAGTATATATTGTTCTCATGCTGCACTAATGCCAAGAAATGAAAAATACAGTGAAATTTAAAGAACCACATACTTTGATTACTTTTGCACATATATAGAATCCATGCGCATGATAAACAGTTAGTGATGTGCCCTCAACCTGTACCATGTACCATACAATTCACCCCCACCCCACCCACTCGCACCCCTTCCCTCCATCACAACTGTACCCCTCCCTTCAATCACGAGTATCTGATATTCATTTTTTGTTACAGAGTGCATACTTGTTAGTTATGTTGCCTTGCTTAGATACCTCTCCCTAAAGTTTAGGGGACACATTACCCCAAGTTACCACAAGTTACCCTAAGTTACCCCAAGTTACCATCATCTTAGACTTTATATGACAGAGATCTTTGGCAAGAACAGTTCTCCCTTAAACAGCTTCAAGACAAATCTCGTACCAGTTCGGGAGATACCCTAGTAATAAAGTCATGCCTGGGGAGCTTTCAGTTTGTCAATCTGTGATGTCATTTTGTGCTATTTTTAGGATACGAAACTGTCTGCACTCTCATTGTTTTACTTTTCATTTCCGAGGTAGAATGTTGACACTTAAACCGATGCCATCATTAATTATCAAAAGGAGTTGGGGGGGGGTTATATATTTTAGATTCTCCATTACAGTAAAGACACACTGTAATATACAACGGGAAAAATAGTAGAAAATGAAACACACGTGTCTCGATGATGTCATATTTAGACTTGATCAAGTCATTTCATGTGAAGAAATATTAAATTTGAATTCATCTCCCAATTGAAATGATATTTTCTTCAGCTGTTTTGGACAAGCTTTTTATGACAGTTACCTCTATCGTACAGACATAAACAATGATGGTTGGATTGCTGCGTCTCCTTTAAAGGGTGTGAAGACTCGCGCAAAAAGAATTGTCTAATGCCGGTAATCTGACCTAGTTTCGAATGAGGTGTAACAGAAGTGTTTAACACCACCATCGATCCCAGAAAATATACACACAGCTTGCTACCGTCGGTAATTAGACACTAGTGTACAGTCAGTACATACAGCTGCAGTCAATACCCACAGCACAGTTTAAAAACGATACAGCGATGGACATCTCAGGTCCAGCTAAAGATAACAAGGTATCACGTTTCATTACTGTCTGCATTTTGTAGCGACACAAACAAAATGTCACTTGCAGGCAACAGAAAGTTAACTTTTGCAGATGGCTGCACGCGGTTTGGGGTGAGTCCAATGCCTTTAAAAACTCCACGTTTCTTGGAAACAAATAACTTAATTTATCAGTAATACAGCAAAGATTTCATTTCAAATCAAATAATAAAAGTCGGGGGGGGGGAGCTGTTTAGCTAAATTCACTTTAAATATCAGCTTTAGTTGGACTAACGCAAAGCTCGTACAGATTTTTCAAAAATAAAATTCTCATGGAAATGATAACCCATCCTCGCAGAATATGACAGTTTTGAAAGGCTGCCACCAAAGATTCCCTGACAATGGTTAATAATAACAAGAGTTTAAATACTTGGAAATGATATTTTTTTTGTTCCACAAAGTTCTGGGAAACACCACTTTTACCAAAAATACACTATGTGTTTCACTTCTTCTAATGACTGAAATAAGGACAAATTATATGGTCAAGGAATATGGCCATGCAGAAAAGTTCTTCTATTACATGTATATGAAAACAATTTTTAGTTCTCATTCCTTTTAATGTGTGTTTACAATATTGGCCTTCACTTAAATTTATGCTTTAAAAAGTTATTATTCCATTTAATTCTCCTTTCCTATATCAAACTTACAGGACGGTGAACAAGTCATATAGTCAAATGATTTACAAGCAAACATATTTATGCAAAAATATTTATATGACGAATTAATGAAAGATACATAGGGTGCTGATAAAATGATTAATAGTAAAGTCAAGCTGGAACACGGGTGAACGTGGACCCGATTGATTTAAGAATTTGTAATGTTCCAAAGTTAACAACAATGTTGATAAGTTAGTAGTTCGTAAGATAATAGTCTTGTGTTTATCATACATTCGAAACAAACCAATTTACTTTTCCAAATACAAATTGAAAGGTACTTATTGGATAAAATTGGCATTAAGATTAATATTGCCAAGTTCCACATCAAAGTCATTTTTTGGCTGGAGACTTAATATCCACATCTGTTCAAAGGATTAACTTTGTGAGAAAGTTAATCCAGACCAACTTTCTTTGATTTGCATAAAATTGTATGAAGCACAGGTGAAGATTAAGGTCCCCCTTGAATTTAGAAATTAAATAGTCCGTTTAGAAAGCAATTTTACCTGTCCATCTTAGCAATTGCCTTCATATGAAAAGGTATTCAATTTCTATCCATTTAGAAATTAGCAATGACTTTATTTAAGTTTACAAGCATTGCCATCCGTATCAATAAAGTCACTATCAACTATAACGCGCACCCTTTAACGCACGCCTCTGCGTCCAGTGTACAAAGTACAGAATTCTTCTTCATCCTCGGACCAAAGAGTCTGAAGTATTTGGACTATTACAGATGAGCACTCGTAGAATCCAATGGCTTGATAGAAACATTTAATGAGTCCTTTATATGTAATGAGTTTAAAAATCAACACTGACCTGGTTTTATTAGTAGATAGATAGATAGATTGACCCTTCCCAAAGAAAATTAACATGGAAAATGAGAAAAGCGAGCTTAACTTGCATGAGTGCAGCAAGGTGCATCACTAAGCTTTGACTGAAGCATAAAACTCAATAAATCAAATATATGTAAGTAACCATACTCATACATTATGGAAGAAAATAGTTGCTCTCATATGATATGGTCAGGGCCCCCTCCCAATTTTTACAGGATTTATCTTCTCAATGCTGTTGTGGGAGGGGGGAGGGGAGAGAGAGGGGTTAGGAATGGAAAACAGACATTCAATATTGAGTAAAAGAATGAATTTTCCACTAAAGCAATGGAAACCTTACTATTACCATTTCTTGTCATATATGATGTCACACAGGAGAGGAGGACACAACGGAACAGGACACTAACGCAAGTATGCCATGGCTGTCATAGTGACCTTACAACAAATTCCAAAAATGTTGCAACTCTTTTCTGAATTTATTCACACAGGTACAAAATAGTTTGGTGACCTGTTGGTATCAATTTGTCGTGTATCAGTTTCGCCCTTTTGCACCTTTTCTTATCGCCTCCCCCTCCCCCTTCAATCTTCCCTCTCCCTCCTTACATTGCCTTGCATGCCACAGATCCCTTTCTTTCTAGATTGGAAAAAAGGTGGAAAATCAATATACTCACCTCTGGAGGTAGTATTTCAAAGACAGGCCTTGGTCGCATCTGACGAAAAAAGAAAATGATTTCATTTGTAAATTTAGCAATGTCATCTTTTAAAAATTAGCATGTCAAAGATATAATTTGATGGTTAAACTAAGAATTGAATTTAAGCCCTGAGGCCATGCAGTTGCCATGTTTTATGTTTGGCCATTTTCCCAGTGGATACATGAGGCTATAAATAAGGGAAGAGAATATGCTATTGAACAGAGGTAGAGGCTACATTATTTCATGTGCAACTTTTCTGTTGTTTAAATTGACTATAGTTTGTACCAAAAATATGACTTCATTTGAAAAATAGCACCAAGGGGAGACCTGACTTAAAGAGACAATGAAGGAGAAGACTAATGGGAGAAGAGGTCGGCAGAGGGGAAGAATGGGGTGGGGAAGGGAGGAGGAGAGGGGAGGTTGGAAAGGGGAAAGGGGACGAAGAAGGAGAAGAAATATTCCAAATAATTGACATAGACAAGCCATTATTATATGAAATATATATATTGAAAATAACACAAAAGAAGGTGTTCTTGAAAATCCGTTATCAAACGAATCCTGCAGTCTTACTACAAACTTTACGCTGAGCTGCTTTGCATTTACAGATTAAACATTGTGCGGAAGAAATCTTATACAAAGGTGTGAGTACATGCAATGAAGTTATATGATTTAATTAGGTCCAGGGGACCTTGATGGGATGGAGGGAAAGAAGCATTTTAGCCATCGGTATTTAAGTGACCTATGAGTGATAATCTCACACAGTTCCCAGAGCCTCAACCAGACTGGTTCACCAGTGTGTGTTACTGTTGCATAAATACAGTGTTGGTGGAAAACTTTCCCCACTAAACCCAACCTGTTATAGGACCAATACCTTTATCACTCTCCCCCCCCCTCCCCTCCCTTCACATTCACACCCTCCATCTCTCTGACAAACTTATAAGTATGTGATGAGTATGTGTAATAATGGACACTGTCAAAATGTACATGAAACGGATTTGATCCATTGATCTCTTCAACCTTCCTCAAACTTCGCCATCCATTTTCATATACACACAACCCCCCCCCCCACCTCCTTGGCATGCGCCCCTCCATATCCTCAGTAACCCTTTGTCCTCTCTGATTCTTTCCTGCTTTCTTTGAATTCATTAACTTCTCACGGGACAATTCTCTGGCATTGTTGATAGTGATGATTCAATTTTGGTGGCGCTCTTTTAGTTTACATTCAGTAAGGTTCTAACAATTTTTGTCTCTGCATCATACATCACATAAAGTTGTTGAATGACTTGCATTTGTATTGAATGGAGAAAATAAATTATATATAATTTGATTTAGTT
>KN888610.1:84056-113493 GCA_000934455.1 Apostichopus parvimensis | reverse complement strand
TTATAAAGCAGAGGGTGAGTATATATATAGATATTTATATGTATACAAACACATTTGCTAAACAGAACTCTACATGAACCGCAAAAGAAAGGATTATGTAACTAAATGTGGAAAATTCTGGTGCAAAATTGATAAAATATAGATAGGAATGAATATGTTTGAAAAACACAAAGATGGCTGGCCAAACAGGATGGGAACTACTGCCACTGGCGCTATTGCACAGACTTACAGTTTCCGAAGTGAGTTAAGACCCCGAAAGGCCTGTCTCGGTAAAGACATCAATTTGTTCTTGCTGAGGTTTCTGTAATAGATTTAAACGTTGCTTGAACAGACGACATGCATACAAGTGTGACTTGCATAACTAACCACATACTGGCTACTTGCTTGTATCCCTACTACTACTATACACAAAGCTCGATAGAACACAGCAATCTGCAAGAAGCTCGACTACATTAGGAAGTATAAAAGAGGAAGATGGGAAGGGGAGGGGTTCTCTCTGCATGCACAGAGCAGCAGACTCATAATACTGTGTGACTCTTCTCATTTTCAATGAAGGAGTATGCCTGCCACAGAGTTTGCTCAAAGTTCTGGGCAAGCCATATTTTTTTTCAAATCACATTTATCGAAAAAAAAAAAAAAAAAATCATAATAATGATCCCCATGATATCACATTGGCTAAGGAGGGCTATCCATCAAAATTCAGTTTGGAACACACAAGGAATAAGGTAACCGCTAGCAACAAAGCAAACAATGAACATTGTCTAATATTTTTGCTATTAAAGCACACAACAATGGAATAAAACAACACAGTGCAACCATCACTATATATATATAGCTACAGAGACTCGTGAAAGGGGGACAAAGAAAACACTGGTCTGATTTTGGAAGGTTTCATCGTACAAAACTAAAAAAAGCAAATTTGTTGAGGTAAATTGAATTGATACGACTAGTAACTACTGAATGCTAGCAAACAACTCACTACCATTATGACTGATAAGTGTGCAAACCTGCAGACAAGCAAAACATTGACTGTTTCTTCTGTGGGTTATTTGAAGGGGGGGTTCTACTACAACTTACAATCTCCTCAGAGAACCTAGATCCCTAAAAGCCTTTCTAGGCAAAGACTTCAGCTCGTTCTGGCTGAGGGCTCTGAAACAGAAAAGAGATACAAACCCACCCCTATCAACCGTCAGCAAGTTCTGTATTCAAGGCTATCATGTACTAGTTGCCATGCCCAAATGACACATATCAAGATAAAAACTTGGGAATTAAATTTTAGAGAAATGAAATGAGTCACATATGCCCAAGATTTGAGTCCCCTGATTCATGATAATTCATGGCTGCATATTAATGAAACATAAATCCATTGTCAAAAGTTCATGCAGTGTTTTGAGACAAGACGAATGATAAATCTGGGCCAATCAAAGAAGGTTCCTTTATAGAGTTTCAGTTTTCTTTTAGAGAAGTATAAAGCAAGTCCACGTAAGTTGTAAAACCCTGGTTGTTGCTGGTAGCTATAGTTTATTGAAGGGTTTACAGTTTAATTAATTGCAAGAGACATGCGGATTCAGTGGAATATCCTCACTTCGTCAGCAATTTGTTTTACAGTATTAAATATGTAAAACATCCTTATTAAGACATAAAGACCTGATCATGTGATACCAATGTTTTAAGTTACAATTGAATTATATTTGATGTAATTCAAACCACTCCTTATCCCATAATATTTTCAGACCTATCTTTATCCACCCTTGAAATGCACAGCTGTTTTATATAAAACAATGGACATATATGTGTCCAAGAAGACAACACATTAAATTTGCTGGAGAGATGAACTGACAGTTTGGTGAATTCCAGTTTCAATGAAGACTTCTAGTTAAATTGATTGTCTTAATTCATCAAGACTATGCATGAATTAGTGTCTATTCTTAAGAGCAGGACAAGGGCAGGGGACTCAAAATATGTTCTTCCTGAAGCATCTCTTGCAGGTTGCCATGCTTTTCAAGACAATTTGATGATAGTACTATATTTTTAATGAAAACTACAACACAATGCTAAGAGTATGTGCTTAACTGACTTGTTATGGTCAATATGATAATATAATATATCTAAGCATTTCATCAGATGATAATAGCACAAGCAAAAATATCAACATGAATTATGCAGAATATGAAAGGGAACTTCTAAACATTTGCATTATCTGTAAACGAGAGATTCAGCCTCAATTTCTGTCATGCTGCAATTCCAGAAAATAAGTAGAAATGATAGTTAACTTTCCAAACCACAGTTAGTTACTATGTTAACTAGCCATAGACAAGGAGAGAAGAGCATATATTGTCTCGTTTCATCATCACACTCCCATCCAAGGTATCTATAAGTTAACGACTGGTCAGTAGTCACACATCGAAAAGACAGAGAATACAAACTCATGATTCAATATAAAGCCAAACACAGAGATTAAAACATTTAAGGACAGCATATCTATGAAGGAATTAGATCTTCATGAAGATGCAACCTGAAGGAGCAATGAAACATAATTTCACATCAAATCAAAAGAGTCTACATGTCTTACTGTCCCACTCACATCAATATGTCCAATTGGTCTACTTGACCGTCTTAATTAATATATCCAACATTTTTTATTGTCCATGCATCAATAGGTCCTAAAGGTTATCAGATTGATTCATGTGGGATGGTCCTAGATAGGACTTACAATCTACTGATATCAATAGGACTCCTACATAACCCAACATCTACTAATAGTTCTAATAACTCTTACTGTTCACTCACATCAAAAGTTACAATCTATATGTCTCACTGTCCCCTAACTTTATTATAACATGTCTGACTGTCCACTCACATTAATAACATGTCTTACTGTCCACTCACATTAATAACAGGTCTTAATGTCCACTCACATCACAAACAGGTCTTACTGTACACTATATGTCTTACTGTCCACTCACATTGAAAACAGGTCTTACTGTAGACTCACATTAATAACAGGTCTTACTGTCCACTCACATTAAAAACAGGTCTTACTGTAGACTCACATTAATACTATGTCTTACTGTCCACTCACATTAAAAACAGGTCTTACTGTCCACTCACATTAATAATATGTCTTACTGTCCACTCACATTAAAAAACAGGTCTTACTGTCCACTCACATTAATCATATGTCTTACTGTCCACTCACATTAAAAACAGGTCTTACTGTCCACTCACATTAATAACAGGTCTTACTGTCCACTCACATTAATAATGTCTTACTGTCCACTCACATTAAAAACAGGTCTTACTGTTCATTCACATTAATAACAGGTCTTACTGTCCACTAACAGGCCTTACTGCCCACTCACATTAATTATAATAGGTCTTACCGTCCACTCACGATTGATATGTCCTGAGCTCTATAAACCAACTCACTCAATACTTCTAACAGGTACAACATTGTTACACACACTTCCCTCTCTTATGCTTAAATGATAAAACAAACAAACACAAAATTGGTCCTAAACTTCTGTCTACTGCTTGCAAGAAGAGATCAACATTGTTAGATATTCACCTGGGTTGGAACTATCATGGTAAACTTGGTAAAGCAACTGAATGATTTAATTTTTCATGTAAATTTTCATATTTTATCTACAATCTATCTACTTTTGTTTTGTTGGTGGGATACTTTTCTGGATCTAATGTTATGCACAGAAGAAAACCAAGATGTTCAAATCTCAGACAAGCAGTCAGTTATTTGTTTCTATGATTCACAAACCTCATATAAATTGAAGCTTGTAATTGGCCAAGTTGAAAACTCTATCTTGTTAGTGGAGGACATGCCTTCAACCACACATCAAGCAAGACTTGTATTGTTTTTACCAGAATTGCAGCAAACTTATTTCTCTCTCCCATTCCAATCAAAATTCAACAGTCACTTTTTAATACACTCTCAATACCAAAGTTTTCATAGCAAAAGGCAACGGTGAAAAACTATGTCGGAGAGTACGCCAGGATAGTATCAAACATGAAAGTTCAATATGAGTAGGAATAAAAACAGTTTCATTAAAATTAATTTTCTAAGTAATGGCAAAGTTCTATAGTCCATTAGCAAAACCAGGATAGCTTATTACGAATGCCTTCTATAACAGAACTGTCTCACAATATGAAACTTAGTCTTCCTTTCTTCAGTAGGAAATATTTACTTTGCAAATGCTAGGGCAGAATATATTGTCCTTCAATGTCACTTACTGTATGGCATTCAGTAATTATGTGAAGGTTTCAGTCATCTACATTGAAAGTAAACCATTTCGCAATATTTTGATCCATAGCGACCACTTTTTTCACTGGGTCACCGCAATCAAAGGATTAGCAGTGATGGTTTGAAATCCCAAACGGGAAGTTGTCCAAAAATAATGAACAAAAAGGTACCTGGAAGGAAGTATTTTAAAGTACATAAATAGTTCCTCACCCATTAGTTCAACACATATCTGTCAGTCAGACCAAACAATACGGAAAGTTCTACAGTTTACTTGGTCAAATTATTTCAAAGGATGACTTGGATTTTTACTGACAGTCTGTATTCTCGGTATACTTACAAATTTCTCAGTGAGCCGAGCCCTCGAAATAATTTCCTTGACGTAACCAGCAACCTGTTATTACTGAGGTCCCTGGAAGCGAGAAGAAAGAAATAGCACAGAAAAGTTAGAATACCATCAAATGTTTGTTTTCACTTCAAAGGTTAAAGGCTGATGTCAACATGTATTAAGCACATAATTATGTTCAAATCTGAATGTAACTTGGAAAACTGACTGCAGAAATATTAATAAGAAAACTTTCTTCGGGAATACATCACTCATTTTTGGAGGGAGAATAAAGATAACCACATTCTTCAGAAATGTTTTGATAACTTTAAAGAAATAGGACTAATACTTGTGAAAAGAGTCTTATTGAGTGGACCCCAAATATCAAAGTATGATGTTAAAATAAGTTGTGTTCATATCTTATTGTTTTATGAGGATTCAAGACTATGACTATGACCTCAAAATGACCTTCACCTTCAACATATGGGTTCTTGTACTCATGGAGTCTATATACCAATTATGTAGTTAAATGAACCTTCTTTTTGTTGTTTGGTATAGAACATGATTGTAACTGTTCAAATGGCAAAAAACACACTATAGTTGTGATGTGTTACTAGGTAAGATAATAAAGTAAACGGCAGCTAAAGATGACAATCAACAGCATCATAATACTGTTATGAGCAGACATGTTTATAACAAAACCATTCTGTACATGTGAGAGAGTTATGACATTGTGGCAAAATCATTTGTTTTTCTGCACAACAACTTACATACAGCAAACATACTGTAAGTTCATCAAGCAGCTTGCCCATAAATACCAATCTTCCCAGCATAGCAGTCTCATGGTTTTAGCTGCAATGTTAGCATCCTACCGACCAACCAGAACCACCAAGCAACAAACCACCTCCCTTCAAAGCCTATCATTTGACATCTTCCTGTCAATGTGGGTATCTAATTTTATGAATGTCTAGTGGTCCCACACTGAGACATACAATTCTATCTTTTCTCACCTCTTCCTACATTCCTCATCTTTCACAGTTCATGATTAACCTCTTGACCTTTAACCCTCACATTGTTTAATGTTTATAGCTTTCATCTCCAGATATATTTATTCACTCAGATGTCTGCATAACCTGCAATATGTTGTTTCTTAATATGACAAGTCCCCATAACTCTTAGCACAGAAATATATCCAAGAAGAGTAGTAGAGATCCCAACAATGACAGGTGATAGGAGGAAAGGGACATTTGATTGCTGACAATTAAATATCTCAGGATGCTGAGAATTTATGTCCTGGTTGCCAGGGGGTTATATGGAGATGTCAATGAGAATATATCAAACAGCCAGCACTCTTCACAAAAGAGATATATGAAATGTAATTTAATAATATTTCTACTTTGCTACTTGAGCCAGCAAGTAGCAGAGCAGAATATTAAAAGGGAGAAGAAAAGTAAATCTCAAGTTATCATAAACCCAGGCTGATGGTTGTTCAAAGAGAACAATCACTGTATATCTGTACAATGCAATAAAAATAAGCTTGACATTTATGCTTTCTGAAATGTTTCTAAAAACACACTCCTTCTCTTTAAATTCCTGTTTTTGTCAACTTATTATCATCTTAAAACAGCATTTTTAGTTGAGTTTTGACAGATCTTGTTTCTATGCAATCTTACATTTAAATCACATATTAATACAATACAGTTCATTAATTTCCCAGTATTGGAATGTAGTGACATATATCATTTGTAAAGTTTAACTTTCTCTCTTTTTCCTCTTCCCAGAGACAACTACCACGATGGTGTCCGGCAATCATATTAATTGCATTAATTACTGACTCATCATTGAACCTTCGTTTGGTGATACATCTACGGGTAGGTAGGAGGGTGGGGTAGTGTCTTTACAGTTTGATCACTGACAATATGTAGGTTTGGCAAAATGGTTGACAAAGTGCAAAAAAGTTGCATTTAATCAATTTCATTGATGTTTGCTGCCAGGAATATTATGGCACCTGTAAATACCAGGAACCCTACTTTTCTGTAGCATGCACTGATACATTAATTCTTCCTCTTGGCTATCAAAGCATTGGCAAGAAGTAGAGCACCCTACAAGTGGGTTAAAGTTCACTGGAAACTTTCCATTCCCTGACAGAACTTCTTTGCTAAAGGGATTGAAAGACTTTAATATTATCATCATCATCCGACTGTGTCCAGGAGCTAATTCTCGAAGCTTTTGTGCTTTGCTTAACCGTAGCTTTACAAACATTTACTCTGTCAGATTGAGAGTGTGTCCTAATTCTTTCTCAATGTGACCTAGATTACCGTACAAAAAGTAGCTCAACATTTCTAACCCTCATAATCTCATTTTGCTTTGCATCCTCCATAATATCAGCTGGAATAGCTTACAATTTTGGAAGGAAATCGGCTTTGTATTCATTGCTGACATGTTTGTCTCGGGTGTGTACATAAAAAGCTGCAACTTATAGACCATAGACTATAAGTTTGAAGACAAAAATCAGCAAAAGAAAATATATATAGATGTTGGTTTTCAAAAACTATGAAATATTTTTAAAGGTAATTTGTGAAACATACAAGATGGTCAGATGACAAGTTGTCATTTACATTTATTAATATTGTGTTTAACACATCAAACTTCTTTTCTGCTCATAGTCATCCTCTCCATAAATCATAAATCAAATTAATATTAAAAGGCAGTGCTAGAGCAGATATTGTAGAATAAAATGAGGAAATATTTCTTTTATCTTTTTTAATAGTTGTTGTTGTTGTTGTTTGCAAAAACCTAGATTGATTGATAAATTCAACCAAATAAAAAAGAATGGTAGCTTGTACACAAGTTTGTCACATAATAAACTTTTAACATTTAGTACAATAAATATGACTACAATTTACTTGAAACTGTTCAGTTTTGTTCATCTAAGGTTATTAAATTGGGTAATGAGTCTTTGATCATTTGCAGCCACAGAGGCAATAACTTCAACACAAAACAACCGCTAGAATAGTGGACATTTTTGCCAATCCTCTCCGACAGTTAGGCGTCAATGTTTGCACCTTGGGGCCAATGCAGGTCAGTAATAAAGACACTACCCTCCAGTGAGCAAAGAGCTACACCACAAAGTCATTATTAAGTTGACAAAATCTCCTCAGGAAATCTAACTTTCCATTCAAGACATCACAGTCTTGCCGGGTTTTAAAGAAAATGAAAACTCACAGACTAGCTTGTAACAAAACTTTATGCAAACATGCCGACCAACAGGCATATTTCTAGGCTCTACCTGGCAAAATACTGCTGATTGTCTAATAACATGCAAGAGCACTGTGCTCGTGGTTTTGGGGCGGCGGTCGGTCGTCACTTAGGGATAGCATTGGGTTTAGAGCTACTACAATACAGTTCAAATTTGGTTTAATTTTGCAAATATTCCACAAATTGAGCAGAGGGATTCAGAGTTGAAAAGCTTAGGGTTATGACACTCCTAGGAATGGCGGCCTACAGCACAAGGGAATACGGTCTTTCCTGAAATAAAGAGATCACTCTAATGGTATAATGACCACATTAAAAGTTAGACAAACTTCCTGGAGGGAAGTGGGCCAAAAAAAACAATATTATTTCCCCAAATCTGGTAAAAGCTACATATATGCAAAGCTGCAATAGTAGAGGCTCTACAGTATGATATATATATATTGCAGGTTTAATGCATGGATATAATATGCTACTGTGAACATTCTGGAAACTTCTTTACATATTAATTCGGGAAAGAACATCTTAAAGATTTCCCCAAACCACTTTTTCTTCTCTAAATATTAAAGCAAGCAAATAATGTTTGTTCGTCTCTGGGTGTGATAGGAAATGCCATATGGCAAACAGCAGTTTTCATCAATTAATCACACATCTGAGGTAACAAATTAAAATTACTGTTCACACAAAATGAAATTATACACTCTCTGAACTGCTTTCTCATCAAATGAGTTTTCATATGACTTGGAAAACTAAATTTATGACAACCTTCTGAGGATTTTTATACTTTTTTTGCTAAGGGTCATGAAGCTTGACACAGATAAATGTGAGGCAGAGGGCACAAAACATATCCGATCAATCAAAACCTGTCGGCTATCCTTTAACCCAGCCCATTTTCATTAAGCCTTTACTCAACCTGCCCTACTCTTTTTAAAATTACAAATCTTTGTCAAGTCCCAACATAGTTCAGAGCAATTTCCCCTAAACAAATTCAGTGACAAATTCACACAAGTAAAGTGTCGTCTTTTACACAAAGTTTCTACATAATAGAATTTCTGTGTAATGGTTAATTTTACTCATTTGATAAACTAAGCCTGCTGAAACATTTACAGTATTCTGTTCAATCACATTTCTTAACTTACAGTCTTATTTAAGAACCCAACGAGATAGCATAGAGGAGAACATGTATGGGAGTATATATAAGATAGGTACAGTTAAACCTGGATTATACGGACACACTGGATACCGAGGCTGCCCAGCAATGAGAGCAAATCCAGATAGTTCAGTGCCTTAAATCATATTGCAGATTGCTACTGTAATGAACAATATAATGTACTTGATACCAGTCATGTACAGTGTTACAGCATAGCACCCTTGGCATTAACGTCATATTCTGTATTTACTGTGCTTGATCTTGTATGAATCTTACAGCACGGTGCAGGTGAAGTATTATGCAATTATGAGTACTTAATGGACATTGCATCTGGATAATTAAGGCCAGTATAATTCATATTTTATGTGATATATACAATTAAATATTACTTTCCATAGATATATCTAATGAACTTGAAAACTGAGTGCATCAATGCTTCCAAGATTTTCAAATCGTGCCTGTTATTGACTTCCAGTGACCACCGACAAGGTTCTTGCACTCATAATTCACGTTTTGGAGCTGAGGTGTTTTAACACATTGTTTTAAGACTTTGGCCTGTGAAATGACCTTGACCTCCACAGAAAGCAAGAGAGTTCTTATGCTCATCAGGGTGGATCAACATATTAAGTAGGAAGTTTATCCAACCTTATTTGTAGAGTTGTACAGAGGTTCTAAGAACTTGACCTCTCAGTCCCATCAAATGACCTTTAACTCTTCACTAAACAACAGAGTTCTCAAACTGATTCAGTTGATCCACATACCTTGTATGAAGTTCATCCAAGCTTCTCTATTGATTGCACCTATCAGGTCTAAAAGATTTTTCGTCCTATTGTGACCTCTGATCTCCGAAAAAAAACACATCCTTTATTGATTTGCTTAGTTTGGTGGATCCACACACTAAGAATAACATTCACATAAGCTTCACTTTGAATTTATCATTCTTACAAGGTTTTCATAACCTTGATCTCATGTTGACCTTTGATGACCTTTGTTTACCTTACCAAACAAATTTGCCCTTCTTTCTTTATTCACAAAGGTGGTTCCCAACATCCACATACCATGACATTGATCCAAGTTTTACACTTATGGAATTATATTATTTACTAAGTTGTCAGAATTTTGACCTATGACCTCAAATGACATTTGACCTCCACCATTCTGACATGGTTCTGGCAGACACCAAAGGTAAGCTCATATCTAGTATGAACTTCAACGAAGCGGTACTATGTTGAGTCATATTTACATTCAGGTGTAACACACACATCACACACACATCACCAACCCCAGCGGCTCATCCTTTTGGCAAGTGTAAATATTCTACAGTTGTCATAAGGAAGTTTTGAGAAGTATGTTGAGATATGTTGAATTATTTTGGGTCATTTGGTTTGCTTTGAATTGTTCATTTCAATCACTACTATACAGTTGTTAACACTTCTATCCTATGGTCTATACATATGTGCTGTCTGCCTCAGTGATTCTTGAAATAATTAATGACCTTAACACAGCAGTTTGACCCAATAGCCTTGTGTTTGATATATAATCTTCTTTACAGAGATTAATCTGCTGATGGATTTTATTGCTACTGCATGAAGCTTCACAAGAAGTTGATTTGCAGGTTTGTGATGATTGTTCACACAGAGTCATCCAAATCCATGTACAGCGCTTTTGTATTGCTTGTAATTCCTTAATTGATGCTTGCAAGGCTATCATTTAATTTAATCCAATAGCAAGTACACTGACAGGTAATTAGCTATTGACCCATCTTCTAGGCCGTATGAATGACCACTGTTTACAGATCTTTCCTAAGTTTCCTAATCTATGTAAGCAATTAACTTTTTGACATGTATTGAATCTAAAACACTGGAAAGAAGTAAGAACAGATTAAGATCTATATTTTGATAAAACGATTGGGCTGGATGAATCAACTGTATCATTGGCAATTGTCTTCTATAGGAAGCCTTTTATTGGGAGTAAATTGAGGAATACAATCAGTTTGTGAATACCATGCATATTATATGGTTAATATAAAAACCTAATTACACAAACTACTGTTCTTAGGCCTAACAATGGCAAAATATGTTCCAGGGATATCTTATGTAGCAACACAAATTTGAAAACTGCAGGTAAAGTGAAGACACCAAAGATAGTTGAGAAATAAGAAGTAAGAGAGTTAAATATACCCAAACTGGTTACATGATTACATCTGCCCTAAATTCTGGTTAGGTTGGCATTCTGGTTAGTTGGATGGATTGAAATCTAATGCCCTGAACCAGTTGGTATAAGAGATATTCCATTATTAATCTATTAATTAACAAAAAAAACAATACTGGAAATTGCTTCCTTTCCACACTTATTCAAATTCTAAATATAAAACAAGATCTACTTTCTTCTATCATCAAATCCTTGTTTGTAGCCTTGTAACACTTCTTCAATATATGTAAACAAAATGCATATCTCTCTTTAGAGCCTCAGATTAGTAATACACACCAAGCATCTATTTACAAATTGTTTTCATGTTGCCACACCTGAAAAGCTGATCCAACACCAGAAATCAATAACAATTTCCAGAGTGAAATTACACTAATGGCATTTCCAAAAGCTTACAAATTAAGGAACACTGTACAAATTGAGACTTGTTTTGATGCTGAGGAAGGAGGCCCTAACCTTTGTGTATTTTACATTTTGGGGTTTTCTTCTAATACTCTCAGGTCCATTGTTACTGCTACACTGAAATATGAAGCCATATATT
The DNA here is from genome assembly GCA_000934455.1 of Apostichopus parvimensis. Taxonomy (NCBI): domain Eukaryota; kingdom Metazoa; phylum Echinodermata; class Holothuroidea; order Aspidochirotida; family Stichopodidae; genus Apostichopus; species Apostichopus parvimensis. Next base: position 101,765 of record KN888610.1, on the reverse strand, counting down.
GATTGGTCTATACACTCTCCATTGATACACTTTGCAAGATATTGACATTTTTCCTTTGAAGGCCTGCCAACAAAATTCTCATTTCTGTGCGTAGATCCACAATTAATCTGCACAACTTTTTTTCTAGAGCCATGGAGACACATTTCAGTCATTGTGTTGTAGTGGCAGACTATTATTGTAATATTGCAATGTAAATGCAACTCAATGTAGTAATTGAAGGAGTTTTCTTAAGGATAGTAATAAACTAAAATGTGGTATTCATTTAGTTGGCACAAGTATGAATTATTATAATAATTGAACACACTTTGCCTTTATAAGGCACTATCAATTCTGTTTTTCTGTTTTCTTCAGTTAAATATTTGCAATCAGGATGCCAAACAAGATTTCAGCATACAAAAAAGAATTTCTAAATTGTAAAAATCAGTATTAATACTAAAGAAATTAGAATGCTTGCTGTATGCTATTAGAATGCTTTCTGTATGCTATTAGAATGCTTGCTGTATGCTATTAGAATGCTTGCTGTATGCTATTAGAATGCTTGCTGTATGCTATTAGAATGTTTGCTATATATGCTTTCAGAATGCTTGCCATATGCTATTAGAATGCTTGCTGTATGCTATTAGATTGTGTGCTGTATGCTATTAGAATGCTTGCTGTATAATGCTAGATATGACCAACTACCTGATATGTTGGTAGATGGACATCTTATGGGTACCTCCTGAAAGGACCACACACATTATTACAATGTACCTTGCCCTGCTCTTGCATATGTCCAATCAACTTTCCCAAGGTTCATTATAGAGGTAAATATAGGACCTGTGGGATGTATTTACTACTCCATCGGGAATCATCCTCTGGGAACCACCCCTGAGTGAATGCATTAAAAGGTTTTCCAAGCAAAGTTTTATGACCTTGATGATACCCAGCAACCACCAAGACCATTCATTCCTCCTGACCTGCCAGGTATTTCATTCTTGTCAATATTTCGGTGCTGGTTTGCAAACTCTCTGTTATTATGGTTAACAGTGTTACAACAAACCAGGGAAATCCTACACTGTCTGAGTAGCATTTACAATCAAACATGAACTTAGAATCACAACATGGAATAAGTGACATTCCAACACATTGGGTGTAGCAATTAGACAGAGATCTATGCAGTTTATCCATTTGCAGTTGGTTATGTTTCTATCCTAACATTTGTCAAGCAAAAGACCTCTGCACAAAATCCATTTTTACTAGTTTAGTGATATTGGTGTTCGCACCATATATAAAACAACAACGTCCATACAGTTATCAATATAAATGTTTGTTCACGTATTCTATGCCTGCAAAGCTTTGTTAGCAGATCAAGCTAGGCCTGGACTACTTTGCATACAAATGAGGTTACTTTATTGCTAAGGTTCATATCTCCAAAATCTATCACTGTTACAAACATAACAGGTGAAGAAATTTTGACAACTGCATGAACAGCCCCACAATGTATCTTTCATTCTCACTGAACCCTGTCTACACCACCTTACAAGAAGCAGTGACCTTTACAAAGCAACCAATGTCAATTCTTGAAATAAAAATTCAACTTTGGCAAAGTCACTCAAGCATTATGAAAGTTTTACAAATTTTCTAGCTGTCATCATTATCAATCACATGAGTCTATCATAGTAAGTCTCCCACTCATATGTAGAGTTTCTCACACTTATATTAACAGAAGGATATAGCCCTTGATAACAACCCTAGCCACACTGTACTGAAAATGGCTACTGTATTATCTAACTATCTTAAAATAGCCATCTACCAATATAGAGTACAGCTGACACCAGAACAGGAGGATACCACTTCCATATGGAACGCGAAAAGGGCAAACTTATTTCGTTGCTAAGTTTAACGTAAGTTTAGACAACGACGTAAGTTTAGACAACGGAATTTTAGACATCAACGTGAGTTTGAGCAACTGCATGGTAAAACAGCAGCAACAACTTTAGTTTAGGCAACAACAAACTAAGATTAGACAACGAAATCAGTTTGCCCTTTTCGCGAGTGCACGCGCGAAAAGGGCAAACTGATTTCGTTGTCTATAACTTACGTTGTTGCCATTGGCGCTGTTCAACAATTGCTTTACCACGTGGGCTTCATATGATTACTATACGCAGGGGGTTGGTTCTTGCTGCCTGGGTTTAGGAAAACAGTCCCGTGGACAAGGCCGCCTTTGTTCTTCGCATATACGGGAAGTTACTAGAGGAGCAAAGTGGGCGGGGTCAGCTCGTGTATGTAGCATGGTGGAGAGCGTTGACCGGCTTGTAATTGGGTCGGATACATGTCAATCTTACTGACTATTTCGTAATTGGTCAGCAAATTAAAGACGTGTATGTATATACAGCGCAAGTTGAATTTCGCGCGAAAAGCCCATATTTTTATATCACGTGATTGGGCAATAACGTTAGTTTAGACAACGGAACCAACTTTAGACGGCAACGTAGGTTTAGACAACAATGTAAGTTTCAGCAGCAACGTAACTTTAGGCAACAACGTAAGTTTAGGCAGCAACGAAAGTTTAGACAACAACGAAAGTTTAGACAACAACGTTGGTTTGAGCAACAACATGATAAAACAGCAGCAACAACTTTAGTTTAGACAGCGACAAACTTAGTTTAGACAACGAAATATGGTTGCCCTTTTCGCGTTCCATACTTCCATGGTTACATCAGGGAGTTGTTCCATAACAACTCCCTGGTTACATCATCAACTCATTGCTTCAAACATTCCCAATAATACTAAATGGGAACAATAGAAGGTTACTAGTTGCTTAGTGTCATTATGTATATGAACATGATTCTATCATTATGAAGGTGTAATCATGGAAAGCTCTACAACACCATGTTGTAATAAATATATTAATTGGATTTGTAAACAGCTAGGATTGAAAGAGAATAGTCTCACAATTGGATGAACTAAGGACAGATAACTAGCAATTCCATTTTGGCAGCATTTTTAATGCGGGAAACTATGAGAGTAATACATGTATCAGTTTAGTATCACAGTGGTTCAAAACATTATTACATACTTAAAAATGAATACTCTAGCAATCCTGAAAAATGAAAGCCTACATATATATGCAGCATGAAATAACTTCACTTGTGGAGAAATTTCTCACTGGTAGGCAGCAGTGCTTTGAATAATATTCCCTTTCTATCTATAACTTTACAGAGCGAACAAAGTACAGCACTAAACAGTTCCATTTGAATGATCATTTGTACTGACTGTCCTTGAGAACATTTTAAGAATATTGGTTTGTGAACTTGAGCCTACTCAAGGTGACTATGACATGATCGCACACAACTGTAAAAAGGGTTTTCTTTGTATAATTAACAAAAACCCGTCTGGCTTTGATTCATAATTCATTTAGAGAGGACTTTTTCACTTCATTATCAAACCTATCTCTTTGCTTATTCTATACTTGAGCATTCTTTTGTGAGTGTGTGTTAGTTGTTGTTCACAGGTTGACTTTACTACCACAGTTAAGAATTTCAAGATTTTAAGTTTGCATAATTTACAAAGACGACCTATCTACTTGGTGGAGATAGAGGAATAACTGGGGAAAGGTAAAAGTCTGTGAATATAGATTCATTAATTTTATAGGTCTGCTGAGTTATGGTCAAATAGACACTGTTCTGCAGATGAAAACTAAGACTATAGCAAGCAAAAGACAACCAAAGTCAGCCAACTCTGTGAAATAGGTAACTTGCCAGTCAGAAAATAAAAGTTACTGTAAAATTGACCAGTTGCCATATAAATTCCTAAATTCCTCAAATAACCAACATTGGTGAAAGGTCAAATAATGACCAACTCAAGGCAAATTGCTACTTTTCAACATCTTCTTTACTTAACCTGATTGTCCAAGCTGTTTCATTCCTCTTCATGACCTAAATAGAAGAACAGTATAAAGTGATATGATGGTCCGATCCACTGACATAGAAGCTATCGGTTGGTGTTAAAAGGTCCTTTCGTTTTTTACCGACAACGAAGCCAAACAGTGGAATGTGATTAAATACATATCATATCAGAGTATAAAGAAGAAGAAAAAAACAGTTACTAAGTCATTACTGCAGAACTTTTTTGCCTTGATTTTTTGTTGTTGTTAACTTATAATGATAATGTTTGATACTAAAGTTTCATATTATAGCAGTTTCTTGTCTTGACTAGTCAAATTTATGTCAAAAACAAAAGGACAGAAAAAAGAACAAATTCCCCCTGAGTTCACAATTCAAATTGTGACTTTTTTAATTCAGATTTCAACAGATACATTAGTTCATAGTTAATTAACAGTTCTTTGGGTACAACATTTACGATGATCTTGCTTCAAATGACAGATTTCAAGTTTGTGGGTTGGGCTAGTAAATTCAAAAATTAGCAATTATTGCAAAAAGTTGCTTTAAAGATGCATTTCGCATTAAATTGTAACTTTAGGCCAACTAATGTCATATTACGGACAAAACATTCTTTACACCCTCACTCTCACTAAATTACTGTCCAAAAGTTCTATTGTGGGTAAAACCATGGGTTGCTCCAAGTAATAGGAACCAGTTGGTTTCATCCTTTATAGTGGACTAGCTGTTGTTCTTTATTCTTTTACGGCCAGACGATGTTACCACCAAATGAAAACTCTAATGCAGGTTGTAGATTATTTAAGTCCAAGGAAGTAAATTAGAATTGGCCTTCCAAGGGTAGCACACATATAGCTTTAAGTACATGAACACCCTGGACATCAAGAAGGATTACCTCTTTTTGACATGAACTCTAATGCTTGACAGATGTCATAAAAATGTCACTTTCAAATGTCAAGTAGGTTAATTGGGGTTACATGCTTCCTGATGTATTACTAAATCCATACTTGAATCACTCAAAATTACCAGATCTCCCAAGGAGTTACTAGACATGGGCTTTAAAGGTCACCATTACATACAGTATGATTTTTCCTTAATCAGGCATGAAAATGTTGTCTTTTGCATTTAACATTTGGAGATTAATTGAATGTCAAACAATATCTCTATATGTTTAACTTGGGGGCAAAATCATTTTCTCATTTTCAAGTAAAAACAAATAATAAAAGAGTACATATTCAAAATTTTGTGTGATTTAGCAAAAAAGTTCTCTGCCTAACAATTATGTATAAATCCATCTTGAATGAAAATTAAATTTCACAAGGATGACTTGGATCCAGGTCATAATCTAAGTATATATATCCCAAGGGTCCAATGTTATTGCATAAACCAGCCCAACCAGGAAGATAATAACTCTGTGCTATTGCAAGTTCCTGTGAATTGAATTGAAATTGCATAGATCTGCATAGAGCAATGTTTGGCTAGATCTGTGGGGTTTCCAGTCAGTGACATTAGAATGTAAACAAAAATAGCTTCCTCTGCAATACATCCCCTCCCCCAGTGTAGTGGGGCCCATTTTGAGGTTGGTGGATGGGGACTACAGCTATAGCCTCCCCTAGGACCCATCCTCCTCCCCCCCCCCCCTCTCCCACCCAACTCCAATGTCCCTGCCTCAGCTGCTATCCTGTTCTTAGTCCCTCTTAATTGACAATATTAATATTTTATTATTGCTTATAAAAGCCTTCCATTTTGTCTTCAGTAATATAATGTAAGTGATTAAATGTTAATAAAAGTTCCTGATTGTCATGAAAAATCTTTGTATAACTTTCAATAAAAGAAGAATTGATCTGTTACTTTATGATGTGATAATATAGTATATGTATTTTACCGGGGAAAAATATAGAAAAAACCTTTCATTGATTGCCAGAAAGCTGACCTGTTGTCCTTCTTTGCATAACAGTATAATGTAAACCCTCACCTATCCTTACTCACATAAAGATACTATGTCTGCCACTACTGTAGATGGGAATCGATCACTCGTACCACATAGCAATTACACACATGCGTAATCATAATAATAAGGCATTTATATATCGCCATAAGTAAAACGATATTCTATGGCGCTTTACAAGGAAAAAATAAAACATACAAAAGAACAAAACAGCAACAAGATATGACAGAAAAGAGAAAAAAATAAGATTACTTAAAGGCCTTATTAAAGCAAACTGTCTTCAGAGGGTATTTGAAAGAGAGAAATGTGGATTGATTAACAACCGAAGATGGCAAGTCGTTCCACAGCCCCAGTTACAGAAAATACACGGTTGCCAAACTGTTTTGTGCGGGTGGTGGGAACGTTTAAAGTAGTAGCAGATATACTTCTTATAAGGTATGACGAAACACGCTTAGTAAACATCTAACACAAATAATCGGGTGCCTGTTTATTAATACATTTATAAATCAAACAAAGAACCTTGAATGTAATGCATGCGTTGCTCAATGGGGAGCCAATGTAAAGTGAAAAGACAGTCCCTGGCACTGTCATATTTTTTTCTGCGTAGAAGCAATTCAAGCAAAACAAGCAAATTTGCTACATAAATGTTGCTGCAGACGTTTTCATTGCGAACAAAGTTTTAAACCTCAAAAGTACGATAGAAAATATAAACAGCAAACTGTTCCCTGCTTTCTGTGAGTACAAGGTTTGGAGATTATATTTACTGTTTTTGATTGAAGTAACATCAACAAACAATTTTTATACTGCACATGGTAGTCACAGGCTCACAGCATGCCTTTAACTTATAAATTCCATGTGAATCCCATTAGTGCTGGAACTTTTTATCTATTCTTAGCTTTAACAAGCTGTATGACACATTTCAAAGCATTCTCAAGGGAATAATGTCATGTAACACCCTTGCTGTGCCTCCCATGGGAACCCCAATTGCCCACAGGTGGTTGAATGGACATAAGAGCAAAAAGCTTGGCCCCCTGATGTGTTCACAGATGATTAAGCAAAGTAAGACAGCTTTTAAACTAAACTAAAAACATACATCATTATATTTCGTTATATATTTCGGGAATAACACTTCCGCTTTGAAATGTAAACTGAGAAAATAGCATTTGCTTCACAAACGCAATGACAACACCAATTTCGTACAAAGAATCTTAGTATTTCATGAAAAACAAAAGTGAATTTACACTTCTAATGTATTAAACAAAGGAGCTTGCCAAAAACATGACTGCATGCACCAGGTGGTACATTACTGTATATGATTGATAGAGATACAGTTCCAAGGAATGGTTGCAGCTCATCCCAAGTTACACAATAACACCCCCTAATTATCATATCCTTTTGCTTAGTTAAAAGTTGTGGAAAGGACTCAAACGCTACCAAATACCTCATAAATGTCATTAACAAAATACCAACAGCATCTGTTTGTTGCTGCCATACAAATTCCCCATTCAGATTATTAGACACTAAATACAGTATACATACATGTATAGACTCTGGACAACATTGCCACAATGTATTCAAATATCATGTGGTCATTCTGCTTGATACAAAACTACAATTATCAAGACATTTTACTGCTACTCTTACTGAAAAACCTACATAATAACCTCTCTCACAAAATCAGTCTTGGGTGTCGATCTCCCGACTGAAAATCAGAACGAAACTGTAAGATTCCCAGGTGTTGTCAAGCTGGCAAAAAGGTATGCAACATTCTAACATTAGTATTTCAGCAAGCCTTTCTCAAACTGTATTCATACAAACTTTAACCACACAAGAGAAAAAAACACTGTCTAAAGTTTCTTCATTATAGACCTGAGAGGAATTTTGGGGTTTTAATTTTGTAAATGTTTCACACTCTTCATGGATAAATAAATATAGTTTGGGAATAAGAGACATATCACTTTAAGAGGCACACATTGCATTGACAGAAATCTTATAAAAGTAGACACCCTGACCAGACTTTACAGTCAAAGCTGCAACTACTTTTAGCACACCGTACAGTAATATGCCGTTACAGTTGCACAGTCGCAGGAGGAAGATGCCTGACTGCAAGCATGAAGCTGTCTCATTTGTATTCCATGTGCTTCAAACTGGTGCTATGACACTGACAGTTCTGTTCACACAATAAAGTAACATGAAAAGTTGAACATAACTATGTAAATCCACTCCGCCAATCTTGCACCAGGAATTATGCAATTAGCCATACACTCCCAAAATTTTGGAAATGATACAACACAGCATTAACAAATAATTTGCGAGACACATTTTCTGTATTACATTTGAGGGTCACCAGCCACTCATGCTATTATACTTGTATATATGCTATTGTATTTGTACTCATATTATTATGTTATTGTACTCGTACTCATGCTAATATGCTATTATACTCGTACTCATGCTAATATGCTATTGTACTCTTACTCAATAATGCTATTGTACTCATACTCAAGCTGTTTTGCTATTGTATTCGTACTCATGTTATAATGCTTTTGTACTCTTACTCATGCTATGATGCTATTGTACTCGTACTCAATAATGCTATTGTACTCATACTCAAGCTGTTATGCTATTGTACTTGTACTCATGCTAGAATGCTATTGTACTCGTACTCATGCTATGATGCTATTGTACTCGTACTCAATAATGCCATTATACTATTGCTATTGTACTCATACTCAAGCTGTTATGCTATTGTACTCGTACTCATGCTAGAATGCTATTGTACTCGTACTCATGCTATGATGCTATTGTACTCGTACTCAATAATGCCATTATACTTGCACTCATACTTATGCTATTGTACTTGTAATACATAAATTGGGGAAGAAGACATTACTTCTTTTATCAGGTCACAGAAAAGGTTTTAATGTTTTGGAATAGAATATTTACCCTGTATTATGTACTACATACAGGCTTTCACAAAGTGTTACATCAGGTTGCCACCATCTCGGTACATCTCTTGACCTGCCACTCCTTTGTCTAACACTGCAATATCGTATGTTTTCAAAATTTGGAACTGACTGATTGCATAGTAATACATGAGATGCTTACCAAAACATATTACTACCCATGAAATGAGTACACCGCAAAACCTCTAATCTAATGCTTGTACAGTTAACAGTAATTCCAGCTACCATCCACAAAAACAACTGGTACAAAATCTATCGGCCATTATCATAACCTAGTTAGTTCCATCCAGCTCTTGAAACAATTTTAAACCTTGTTTATATCACACAAGGGACTAGTATATATTCAATCAGTCTTTAGGTTTCCTCTTACAAAAATTCACTAGTAACTGCCTTTATAGGAGTTGTGGGAAAACCATGGATTACAGTAAATGGGTTAATTCCTTGACCAAACATATTATTAGTAGGTAATAAACAAGAACACAGCGTAGTCTATTATCAGAGAAAGTGGATCTATGCAATTTAAGAAATGACTAGTTTGCAAAATGCTGCTCCTTATAAAATTCCACTATGTCAGTACAAAACTCTAAGACAGGGATGTTTTCCAGTGACTTACTTTGGATAGTTACATAATTTATGGCGCCTGATGTTTAGATCCGAATAAAATCTTTCTTACTGGCAAATGGCTAAATAACTTGTTGTTATTGGAAATGTATCACATTGGGTAGATTTTGATGTCATCAAAGTTTGACTTTTCATAACCCCCCCCCATTGCTGATATGGCCTTGAAGTGTAAGATACATTTGGAATGTGAGCTGAGCTGTCAAGTTATATTGAAGTGATGACTTCATCAAAATATACAAACCAATTGCACTCTGGATATTTACTTAACTAGTTGACATCATTCTGCTATCACAGCTAACAAGTACTAAACGACAACATAACATCGCTGGTTATTTATAGACCAAGTTCAGTTATAATCAACATCAAAAGTGTCTTTCAATGAGTGGAACACTACTGCACGTCACAATATATAGCCCTCTATATGTGACAATGATAACTAGTAAAGGCCTGGAAGGCAACAAAGCAAAATTATAGCACAGGTACAGGTTATTTTATCCTAAACTTTTAAGTCAAATAAAAATGGAAATTTAGGAACTAAAAATAGTGGTGTAGAGTTTGAAGTATGGCACTCTGGATTGTGAGGCTACATGCAAGTCAAGGATTCAAACAGGGACTTATTTTTAATCATTTTGGCATTCCATAGATCTCCAGGAGGTGGTATATTAGACCTCCATGCATGCAACCTTCACATATGGAAAGGGTACTCAACTGATTCTATTATCTCTCAAGGTGTTAAAGATTTAACTGCATATAAACCAATATGGATTCCTGGCAAGCCATTAGATACACCTGAGTGATCGCCTGCTTAACCATTTATCTTTGTTGACTCTAAAAGGAACTTAACTTACTGTATCATAGGCCATTGAACCCTTCACCAATATACATCCATCTATCTATGAAAAAGAACACAATCAATTTATCCTTGACTTACAGGGTGATGAAGCATGAAGCGGATATTCCTTTGAGTTGCCATTTTGTCCCATGTAGGTAACTGTTTTGCCTAGGTGGTTCTAAAGTTCTTTCTTATGAAAGAAGAATAAAGAAACCAGTTAACTGGGGATACATTTGTCACTAGACATCAGAGATAACAGCATTTCTACCTCTGAAGAGGTACATTCGCTTTCAACATTGACAATTCTGCTGAATTCTTCAGCGATTCCTACTCATAGACTGCAACATTCCAATGCACCTGGATTCATTCCTTAATCCTTAAAGGAGGATGGGGCGTTGCCCAAAATGGTTTGAAAAGACATGAAAATATGTAATATAAAATTCTTTTTGTTTGGCCCCAAACTTGAGTGTCTGTATTTGGTTGTTTAATAGGATTTCGTGCGTGAGGTGTCCAAAATACTTTGAAATTTAACAAAAAGTGCAATGGTAAACAGGCAGATTAGACTCCATTATCACTGTTACACTACTGTAACTTTGACCTTTTGCAACACTCCTCATTTGAAAACAAGGTAGGGGCCTGCATGAATACATGCTTTTTAATGTATTGTCAACAAGTTGAGGAAAGTTCACCTAAAATGTACATTTTAGACCAATTCTTTGTTAAAAGTTTCGTCACCAAAGAGAGTGAACCAAGAAGGTGAGTGAACAGTGAAATTGGTAGTAAATTTTTATAACCAACACAGTAAGTAATGCTACTGTATGGACCAAACAAATAATACCTTGCTAAGATTTTACTGTAACTACTCAATATGCAGTTTGTTTGTAAAATAGTTTGGCTGCTGTTGGGACAAACAATTTATAATCTTGTAAAAGAAACTTTATAAATTCTATGAACTTCCCTGAATTGAGATCCAGCCTTATCTAACTTTTTTCCCTATTTCTTTCTGTGCATATGTTATGGACATGTCTGTTATGTCACAGTACTGAACACACACGCACACATTCCAATGTCATACTATTAGTCATGTACCAGTTTAAAATGCATTTCCTTTAACAAATCTCAGCATATTCATTTAGCCAGTTGTTAATTAAGCGTATCGTGATGTTTTTTAAAGTTACAAAGTCAAGTCTAAGTGATCATCACTCATTTAAGTTAACACTTAACACTAGGGGCCTATAGTCTAAGCTGGTTGTAATATAAGTGTACTGTGTACATTATAAATTAAAGCATGTAAACCTCACTCACATCAATGTTCCCCTCACACTTGCCAAACTATCATGCCCGCTCTTTGAGATGTCACGAACAAATCAATGACATCTCTGAACCAGTGGAAGAGAAACAAACCTGACAGGGGGTCCTTTACTGAGACTACAATCATTAATAACTGATACCGGTCGAGAAACTGTCGTTTGATTTTGTTCGTGCGCTCGTACTTTCCGCTTAACTGCATTCATAAGCCGATGTTCATAGAGATGAAATATATCCAAAGTATTTGGAATGAATGTAACTGATATAGATCCTGCCAGGTTATCCAATAATTAACTCATTTACGGCAAATCTCTTAGTCTTCCCCGCATTCAGACGTGATGGCCTTCACAGTTTGAACCACACGTTGCCCCATTACCCTGACTGACATGACAGTGAGGCTGATGGATGACGGATGGGAGAGGAGTAAAGCATTGCTCCCGGAGATCTCCATATTGATTGACATTCTCGGCACTTAGACAGATCAAAGGCATGAATGGAAACCTCACAGCATGATCACTTCTCCCAGAGTATTCACTATGTGATCAATTTGGTAGCCCAGTCAGCCGTGTCAAATGGTTTTGTCATGATGGGTAGACACCATACTATCAGATTTAAAGCTGCATTTTCCATTCAATTAATGTCACAATACCATATTTTTTGACCAGTAAACGAATGGAAAGGTACCTGAAAATATAATCTGTTTACTTTTATCAAATACCAAACTGAGCGTAAGAATAATGAAAGTAGATGTACAGCATGTAATTGCAATGTTGATCTAGTTAATTTGTGGGACACCAATTCTCTGTACATATTAAACTGCTTGTGACGCACTAGTGATGTTCAGCAAAACCATACAGATCTCCTATGTAGATTGAGCCACGTATTTACACACTCCAATGCAGCACGCAGCTTTACGGGAGTTTACACAACCAGCTATGGACACATGGGGGATAGGGAGGGAGTCCACCATGAACTGTAAGCTTAATACTCAAACTACTTCATATGACAGTCACGTTCCTAACTGTGTATACATACATGCATTGAGCATGCTAATGGTGACTTACATCTTCCTCCCCCCCCCCCCTAATCCTAAACAGCTACATTTTCTTAGAGAGACCTTAAATGTCATTTTGACAATTTGTGAAGCAAAGTGAAAAAGCTGCATTTTGCATTGGTATCGCCACAGTCTGGTGGTAACACACAAGAGTGGCTGAAAGAAAGATAATGTTCAAATGAAGATGAAGATGATGTACGGATTTCACACCTTTCAATTAAAACAATTAAATTTGTGAGGCACATAATAATTTGTAGCACTTTAAACAGTTGAGCAATTGACTAGACAAAAGTTGTGCAGTCAACAAAATAATTTCTAACTTAGATTTTGTAACATTTAATGGTACTGTTGAACCAAATTGAATAAACTGGAACGTAATAAGGCAGCCAAGTGGCCAAGAGAGTCAAAAAGGTAGTATTGGAATGAAGCACTTTTAGAGTTTGAATTATGACAATCATTAGATAACCTGAATCCCATGAATTTAAATACCATCCCAATGGAGGGGAGAAGGCGAGGCAGGGTTCTTTGGGAGGAAGGATTTGAAGAGTGGTACAGGATGGAGGAAATATGATGACAGGGAGGGGAGACTATTGCTCTTTTTAGCTCTTAACAAACTCACCTACAGGTGCTAGAGTGATATTCTCATTTACCTCTTTGGTTATGAGACTTTGTTTCATATTTCAATTAATGAAGGTCTCCTGTTATTTAAGAACAGGAGACTTGTCTGTAGAACACAATTCACAAACTTGTATAAACAATGCTAGGAAATGGTATACTGTTCTCACATTATCAGAGCAAGCAATTACCGTAAGCTGTGTTAACATACTTTTTCATTTTAACTCAGAGCTTATGTTTGTATTTAAACCCCACTGGAGGCGGTGGAACTTGTGATTTGTGATGTGTGGTAACCAACAGTAGTGAATTTTTAATCGTTGATTAACAGAGCGATGTTACATGAAATGCAGAATAAGAATAGAAAGAAAGATAGCATGGAAGTGTATAATTTTGACAGCTTGGTTTAATAGATCCATCTGTATCATGGCAAGCCAGAATGCACAACTAAATAACAGGGTAACTTTGCTGTTGGTTTTATGACATGACAAAATGCAAAGTACAGTAAGACTGATAATGTATTAAGAGACATATAACCTTCATCAAATGGTGTTTATAAACTCACACAAAGCCCCCTCCCCCCCCCCCCCCCTAATCCTAAACAGCTACATTTTCTTAGAGGGACCTTAAATGTCATTTTGACAATTTGTGAAGCAAAGTGAAAAAGCTGCATTTTGCATTGGTATCGCCACAGTCTGGTGGAAACACACAAGAGTGGCTGAAAGAAAGATAATGTTCAAATGAAGATGAAGATGATGTACGGATTTCACACCTTTCAATTAAAACAATTAAATTTGTGAGGCACATAATAATTTGTAGCACGTTAAACAGTTGAGCAATTGACTAGACAAAAGTTGTGCAGTCAACAAAATAATTTCTAACTTAGATTTTGTAACATTTAATGGTACTGTTGAACCAAATTGAATAAACTGGAACGTAATGGCAGCCAAGTGGCCAAGAGAGTCAAAAAGGTAGTATTGGAATGAAGCACTTTTAGAGTTTGAATTATGACAATCATTAGATAACCTGAATCCCATGAATTTAAATACCATCCCAATGGAGGGGAGAAGGCGAGGCAGGGTTCTTTGGGAGGAAGGATTTGAAGAGTGGTACAGGATGGAGGAAATATGATGACAGGGAGGGGAGACTATTGCTCTTTTTAGCTCTTAACAAACTCACCTACAGGTGCTAGAGTGATATTCTCATTTACCTCTTTGGTTATGAGACTTTGTTTCATATTTCAATTAATGAAGGTCTCCTGTTATTTAAGAACAGGAGACTTGTCTGTAGAACACAATTCACAAACTTGTATAAACAATGCTAGGAAATGGTATACTGTTCTCACATTATCAGAGCAAGCAATTACCGTAAGCTGTGTTAACATACTTTTTCATTTTAACTCAGAGCTTATGTTTGTATTTAAACCCCACTGGAGGCGGTGGAACTTGTGATTTGTGATGTGTGGTAACCAACAGTAGTGAATTTTTAATCGTTGATTAACAGAGCGATGTTACATGAAATGCAGAATAAGAATAGAAAGAAAGATAGCATGGAAGTGTATAATTTTGACAGCTTGGTTTAATAGATCCATCTGTATCATGGCAAGCCAGAATGCACAACTAAATAACAGGGTAACTTTGCTGTTGGTTTTATGACATGACAAAATGCAAAGTACAGTAAGACTGATAATGTATTAAGAGACATATAACCTTCATCAAATGGTGTTTATAAACTCACACAAAGCCCCCCCCCCCCCCCCCCTGTCTCTCAATATTGAGGAAAACATTCCACCAGACTTCTCAGAATTCTTTTCAAGCTTACTCCATGCAGACTCTAGTAATTATTTTAAGCAGGAAGTTTTGGTTTGGTTTTGCCTGGCAATCAATAAATTGCTGCCCCATCTGACCTACATGAGAATCATTAGCAATCCACCATATCAAATCAATTGGTTGCTTTCAGGTTTTTAGGTATTATGTGCCCTTTCATTAGCCTTCAGTCATTGTGTCAAAGCATAGAGCACACATCACTGTCCAGTGCCAATGATACCCATTCTGTTTGACAGACAAAACAACTTACAAATCCCAGATTAGAGGGGCCATCAATGGACAAATCCTTTTAATTCTATTTGGTGACTCCTCCTCACAAAGCCAGAAAAGAAATTGGAGATCCCAAATTGCTCTTCGCTTGTCCTGTTCCTTCTGCCGGGACCTTTGGTTCGCGCTGTCTCTATGAACGGTACTCAAATTACTGATAATGTTCTTAGTATCTAAGACTGATTTGGCAATGGGTATCTATCATTACATTCTATTGACAACAAAGCAAGGCTGGAACAAACAGCTTTCCATCAATACAAGATGCTTTAGGAAACACTTGAATCACACAGCCCATGCAGACTTAGTTTTGATCTCCTGGAAACTAAAACCAAATCATTCTACATTCCATCAGACATGTCAAGGAATTTAGTCTTCTGAGGTATACCCAATGTGCCCCCCCCCCCCCCCTATGTGACTTCTTTAAGTTATGTCATAGCCTGTTTGGATGCATGTCTCTTGTCTTGTGCAAGAGATTTGAAGTCTGTTTGTATTAGTTTGTATCTTTTTGTATTATTCAACATAGAAGATGCAAACAAGTGTAATACAAAAGATAGTATTCACATATTTAGATTTCACTAGTTTTTTTTCTGTCCAAATTAAATTTTATTATGAAATAGATATAAAATAAATTTTATATTTTTGAGATGGAAAGAAATTATTAGCCTAAAATTGAGTTTTATCCTGTAAGACAGTGTTTGGTTGAGAGACATTAATTAGAGACAGTAAATCCCATGTTCTATGGCACAAATAGATTTGCCAGTTTGACAAGCTGTCAGTGTACTTCCATGGTAACAATGTAAAGTATTTTCTGTAATTCGTTCAATTCATGCTACACTACTGTATAACAGTGATGAATTTCTCACAGTTGTTTGTAACCACATCCCAACAAGGGAGATGGTGCATTGTGACACACCTTAGTTACCTGAGTAACCGATCCAATAAATGAAAACAAAATCAAGGTATATACTTACAAGGTATACAAATTTCCCATCTTCGAAAACAGAAGCTCTGGCAAATTTTGAAGTTTGTTGTTATTTAACCTCCTGCAAGGAAAGTAATGGGGAAAAAATGATTAAGCATTGTATTGTATAGACTCATTGTTGAACAGAATTTAGTCTTCAGTCTAAGAAACCTAAGAAATCTAAGAAACCAACTTGAAAACAACTTGAATTTTGATCCCAGGGATTTGCATAAAGGAAAAGTAAACCCACCTACCACATTCATCTTATATGATAGAGATGCTGGAAATCCCCATACAACTTAATCCCAATATAATTTAATCCCCATAAAACTTAATCCCCATACAACTTAAGGCCCGGTCACACTACAGCGATATTTTATCGGAATACGGTCCGATTTTTCCGATTTTAGGCCGAAGAGTGAGGTTTGTGGTAGTGAATGTAATGAATGCAGTGGAATATTCGAATACCTACTCCAAATCTGAGGGGTTCTGGAACGGACTACATTCTGAAGTGACGTCACATCGAAAAACGAAATCTGCATATTACTTTATTTCTGATTGGGAGATATCCTGGTTCAAAACTCATGTCAGGAGGCTGCTACTGGGAGGTGAAATCTCTTTATTTGTCTGTTTATCTTTCTCTTTGCATTTTCATGGTGATAACAAAAACTTGTTCCTGTCTTCAATGTAAGTGAATGGTAAAGTTAAAAAAACTTTCAACCATCCAGCAGTAGCAATTGCCAATACCAACTGAACAAGATTTCTCTTCCACTTTGATTGTCGGCAGCTTTGCCTATTGTTTCCATGATTTATCTAGAAGTAGAATTATACGTATCTTGAAATCATATTAAAATGTAACAAAAATGCAACCACGACCACCCTTATTAACCTGTAATTGACTTTTGAGACTGTCAACTGTGATGTGCATTTTATACCATAAACCATATGGACAGATACAGGGCTTCACACTGCTGGTCAATACTGAAACTGAGCTCGTCATCAATTTACCATGAGAATATTTCCGAATTTTTCCCATACCTCCAAAAACGTTTCCTATTGTATTATAATGGGAATATTTCTTGATACCACATTCTTGCTGTCTTCAGTGTTAAACCACTAGCACACCACAGGTTTCCCTACTTTCACAGGATGGACAATAGGCCACATTTTCATAGACATATCAATCACCACCTTCATGACAATAGGAGTAAAACTGGACCAGGGCATTCACAACACCCCATACAGAACAACTTTTAACTTCATCAACAAACTTCTTTGTGAAGTCTGTAAAAACTCAGTTGTGAAAAAGTTTATTTTGACAGACTTAAGAAGAGAACTCAGTTGAAAAAGTTTATTTTGACAGACTTAAGAGGAGAAGCATCCCCACTCCACTGTACTTAATAAATATTGTTGTAAAACCTTTGGGCTTACACATG